>WEIV01009743.1:0-27741 GCA_013390005.1 Calyptomena viridis
CATAATCACCAAAACAAGCAGTAGACACAAGCAAACCAACTACACTCCTGTGACGAGAAGACTTTGAAACGGGAGACCATTGTCATCATCTCTGCTCCCAGCACTATTAACTGGTGGAATCCATGGGAGCAGAGCTGATGTGAAATCCTGCTTGAAGGGCTTGAGCCTGCACTGTGTTCCTCTGATCACAGGAGTGATGAAACCCAGGTTCTTATTGATTTGCATTATTGTGCTTAGAATTAAAAAAATTGTTAGCTTTTCTGCTGTCTTTACACGTGATTTTGAAACTCTTCTCTCTTTTCTGTTACAATCCATCTCTTGCTATGCTTTGACTGTAATAAACAGACTCACATATTCTGTAGAAACTGGTCAACAGAATGAAAAGTTATGGGGTGGACCCCAGTCCTCTCCCTAAAAAGCCACCTCTTTTATCAGATGTGGAACTTTGTCATTTTTGAGACTGTTCTCTGATGTTTGGATGAAATCAGACAGTATTTTCAAAAGATTTTATGGGAGGAGAATGAAGGTGCCAGAGAGTGAGAATGGGAGGTCTAGTCTCACATTGCTGAAAAGCCACCTAAGACTTTTCAATCAGACTAAGACAGTCAATCAGACTGTGCATTACGGTTTAAACTTTGACTTTAGAACTATAGTAAACTATAGTAAAACAGTAAGATCTATTCAAGTCCCACATACTGTATGAATGCTAGAAAACTTTCATTTCTGGTATTCCTAGATACAAACTAAACAGTGCAACTTACCAGCAGCATCTCAGAACAAGTGCAGGCATCTTGGTCTTTTATGTTTAAGATGCATTATGTAGAGATACTTTACCTGTGTCTGCACTGGTGTAATGGGTTGACCTTGCCTGGATGCCAAATGCCCAGCCAGTTGCTCTATCCCCTCCTCATTCCAGCCAGGCAGGGGGAAGAGAATAAGATGGTAAACAATTCGTGAGTTGAGATAAGGCAGTTTGCTAAAGTAAAACCAAAGCTTGTGCATGCAAAAGCAAAGGAAAAAAATAACAAATTTATTCTCTACTTCCCATCAGCAGTGATATCTGGCCACGCCCCAAGAAGCAGGGCTTCAGCACGCTTAGTGGGTTTTTAGCAGGCAGCCATCAGAAACAATGAATGCCCCCCCTTCCCTGCTCCTTTCCCTAGCTTTTATATCTGAGCTGATGTCATAGGGTAGGGCATCATACCCTTTGGTCAGTTTGGGTCAGCTGGCCTACTTGTGTCCCCTCCCAGAATCTTGCCCTTGACTGGGGAAGGAACGTTACAGTCCTGATGCTGTGCTCAGCAGAAATGGAAACACTGGTGTGTTATCAACACCCTTCTAGATACCGATACAAAGCACAGCACTGTGAGGGCAGCTATGGGGAAATGAACTCCATCTCAGACAGATCGAATACAGCTGGGGACAGTGCATCCTAACAGACAAGTCTGGGTTTCAAGACTGAGTGCAGCAAATGCTTTGGACAACATGCAGGTTGTTTCTGGGACAAAGGTTTCATTAGGAAACTGGGATGAAGACAAACAGTTACATTTAAGAACTATCTTAGATTTTGACTTGTTAAGGAATCCTGGTTTTGTTTAAGTATCTAAGTTTAGAAACTCTCTTAAATCTAATCCTGGAGACTGCTGGTGTTGACACAAGCCTTCCCTGTAGTACTGATGAGACTGGATGTTGCGACTGTTGAATAGCTCAACTGTGGTGCTGTTCTCAGATGCTGTAAACACTTTCTGATTGATGGGCTGTATTTAAGCAGTCCATTTTTTCCTTTGTATAAAGCCTGCTCTGCACATCAAACAGGTTTGAATTATCCAATTCTATGGTGAACCTCCCTCACTCATCTTCCTTCTGTTTCCCCTCTGCCTCCTGGAGCCTTCAGCTCCGTCCTGGTACATTCAAAAAAATTTGGACTGGATTCTGGCTGTGTTTCAGTCAGTTTTCACAGAGAGGTCATGCTGACTCCTTTCATAATTACCAGTCTTAAAGTCGGGTTGGGACAGGTGTAAATGCCTAAGTCATTGTCAGTTCCTGAAGTACAGTGCCCATTTAGACTCCAAATGTAGCAGTGTAATTAGTGATGGCTGACCTACTCTAATAACGCAAATATTGATTGCCCCCACTCTCCAGCTTTGGAACTTGCTTTTGGTGTGTATACCTGTCTGAGCTCACTACACAGTGCATATCTGACTCAATACAGCATCCAGCCTGCTTCTGTGTGAGAGATAACTGAGAAAGAGTCTACCCACAGTTTAACTACTGCTCCATAATTCTGAGCACAAGGTCACTCCAGCTGTGTTAATCTGGTTAAGGCTCCTCACCAAGGCTTACAGAGCAAACATATCCAACCCTTCAAATGGGCCCCCTGCCCTCTGCTTGATTGTGTCTTTTTATGTAATAACAATATGAAGCTAAAGTAAATGGGTACTCATGACTGCTACTGTGACAAAATACGTAGCAACCATGAGACATTTGCATTCCAGGGCATTTGAGGGGAAAGATAATATGCATAGAACTTTTTTAGCAATAGATCTGTTTTCTTGGCAGCCTTTTCTGCTGTTCATTGCAAACAAAAATCCCACTGCAGTACCAACAGTAATGGAAGGAATGCTGCCACTTCTCTTCCTCTGACACAAACGTAGTTTGAAAGCAGGAGCAATAGCTCAGAGGTAAGAGAGGCTTTGCCATTTGGCACCTGTATGTTTCACTAGTAACAAAGCTATATTAGCTATATTTATGATCACTGTACATAGAAATGCTGGCTGAGAATGATCTCTGCTGTACACAGATAGAAGGTTTCGTGTTTATGCTAAACTATAACTGGGTCCAACTGCTTTGTGACTCCTGAGCATAAACCAGAGATCCTTTGGAAGGAGAAGCTTGAGCTAATCTGCAGGATGTAGGCCAGTTTAAGGACAGTATTTTGAGTTGGGAAGATATGATGACCAGTGCAGTGCTCAATGTGGGCTAAAGTCATCTAGTTTGTCAGGAATCAGGCGTGTGGTCTGATGTTACTCAGACTTCTAAGAAATGGATTTCATTAGGTATGCATATAGGATTAATGTACAACATCAGTATGGTTGTTTGGGTTTGTTTAGTTATTTAGTTGGTTGCAGGATTTTTTTTTCTTGATTTTGTTTCCTATGTGGTTTTGTTTGTTTATTCCTTTCTATCTGCACTAGAAAAAAAATTATGGTATTTTCAAGCTAATGCGTATGCAATAGGATATCTGCCTTAAGAAAATGGAGTCTTGGTCCTAAAGCCAGTCGGACATGTGCCTGTTGCTATCTGTTAGGGAAAGACTGTCTTTAGCTTTGTTTCTCCTGCACTCTCCCTATGTCATTAGCTTGTCTACCTTTTGATTCGACAACTTGATACAGGTTCAGAAGTCTGGTCTGACACTCATGAAGGCTCAGTCTCTCCGTGACTTTGTTCTGAAGTCTTTCTATCATTTGTTTTCTTTCACCTCTTCCACAGATCATTTACAGTGTGGCTTTGCTCCCTCTTTGATTGTAAGCATACAGATTTATAGCATGTTTCCCATGTGATAGATCCTTCTGGAACACAGTCAGCTCATGTTTCCTGAAATTCTACCCTAGACTTGATTCTGCTTCTTGGTTTGTCACTAGATATTGGTGTGACTGTGTGTGGATATGGGAATTCAGTTTTGCTGGATTAGGCCTTTTGCTGGTACTTCATACTGCACCTACCTAATCCCTCAGCTCGGTCCAAGGTTAAAATCTTCAGTCACTTACTGCTGTCAGCAAAACAAAGCAAGAAACCTTTTCTCCTTAAAGGATAAAATATTTTTGACAGATAAGTCTTGGTGTTTTGTCAAAGAAATCTCAGTACTGTGTTTTTGGAGGTTAGCCAGCGTGGAAGAAAAACCTGAGCATTTTCAGAGGACTAGATGTAAGGTCTTGGTCCTTCAGAATCAGGTGTTTGTAATACCTGAGTCACACAATCTCTTTAGAACCACATGAAGCCTCAACCTGCATGGAGGTGAGGGTGGTGGCCAAGGTCTTCTAAACTTCTATGGTGACAGGAAGGCTGGTGCAAGCCTTGGGAGGGAAATCGTACTGTTGAAAGAAGCAGTAGTAGCTAGCAAAAGTAACTGGGAAGGTGAAGAGGCTATCCCAAAAGCCTGGCTGAGTGCATTGCACGTCTCAGCACTTGTCCTCCATGGTGGTGTAGTTGCAGCCATGAGAGGTGTGGTGGGAGGCCATGCTGCCACCCAGGAATGGACCGGGGAGGGAATGGTTCATGACTGGAGGTTTGCTTGTTCAGGAGCAAAGGATGCTGTGGTAAATGTTGGGTCTCTGGAAGTGGGCAGTGGGGTGGCAGACCAGTGCCTCACAAGGCCAGTCCCAAATCAAGCCTGTGTCTGTTCTTAAGTCCTAGGCTTAAGCCTCACTGAAGGAAGGTGAGGCTCAGTCTGGGGCCTTGCCCCAGTGACAGATGGGGGTCCTGGGGACAGCAGGGTGTCCAGCTGGTGTCTGTGGTGATGGATGGTGTGTGTGGTGAGCATGGCCCCAACCCTCTGCAGGCCATGGTGGCAATGGGAGAATCACATGAGCAGCTCAGTGCTGAGACACTGGTTCCTGTCAGGCAGGTATGGCTGAAGGGCCAGGTTGGATGTTTGGCATATGGAGGGGAAGCCACAAGGGATGCAACAGGTGAGGCCTTCATGCCACCCTGGGGACAATGCATGAAATTTCCATGCAGCAGGAAAAGCCAAGCATAGCCCACATGGTCCATGCTGGTGAGGAGGGATTGACATGACACACGCTGCAGGGCTGCCCCTTCTCAGTGGCCTTATCCAAAACCTCATGCTGAGCTTGGCATGTGTGTCTGTGTGTTTTACTATGTTCATCCCAAGTTTTCCTGATTCTTGGGAAGCTGTGCTCAGCTGTACTGAGCTGCTTTGTCATGCTTCAAAACTCTCTTCTGCCCTCATGTTCTGTAGGCAAAAATATTCATTTGTCTCCTTCAGGAGATATATCTAGAGGAGAGGTGAAAATGTAGTTAACAAATCTTTCATTCCACAAGTGCCAATTATGTGGGTTTTTTTCTCAGATGGTCTAAATGATAAATATAGCTAGCTGAATTCAGAGTAACTGTTTTCAACCTGCGTTTAGCACTGAAGTGGGCTGGTTCTATTTTCAGACTGAAGAAGAATTTGCGTGCCTGAAATCACATCCAAGTTCTTCTAACTATATCAGTCAGTCTAATAAAAGAGACCTCTTCCTACAGACCTTGCCTCACATTCTTCAGGCACTGTGACTACAATAACAGTGCTTCCTCATCTTTCCTGTTGCTTCTCTGCCACCTGCAGTGTGCAGCTTGAATGTACATGATAGAAGATGAGGGGAAGCACATGAAGGTATTTCCTGGCTTTACAGTGTTTCATTTGCAAGATGAAAGACCCTCCTGGAAATATAGAAAAAGTTAAGCTGGAAGGGAACTCTGGAGCTCATGTAATCCAGCCCTATTCTATGCTGCGCTAAGAAATTTTGATTGGATGCTCAGGACCATATCCGGTGAAGTTGTTAGTACTTCCAAGCATGGATATTTCACAACATTTCTGGGTTACTTCAGATTACTTTCTGGGCTGTTAGTTCAGGCTGAACCTGAAGATTTTTCCTTATATACAACTTGTTTTCCATTGGTGCCATATGTGGCTGTGGCCCCTTGCCCTTTCACCATGCACATGCACCTCTGAGAAGAGACTGTTTCTTTACCACTTGCAGAGGGAGACTGCAGTTTATTTCCTGCCTCTCATTAGTGGTCTAATCTCTGGGCTATACAAAAAAGTTCTCCAGGGTGGCCTGTGCTTCAGTCTCTCAGCAGTTCTCAGTGGTACTTTGCAGGACTCTCTCTAGTTACTGTCTTTCTTGCTCTATAGGGCCTAAGACTGGACATCATGTTCCAGGCGTGGCCCAGCTAGTGCGAAGCACAGTGAATAAGAGTTTTCCTTTGTCTGCTGGCTATGCACGTGCTTGTGTAGCCTAGTATGTGACTGCCTTCATTGCAAGGCACATTGCTGTCTTTCATGGGATTTGCCCAAAAGGATCTCCTGAGTACTCTTCTGCAAAGTTATTGCCTACTCAGTTCATCCATAGCATGTATAGTTGTGTGGGGGCTAGACCACTCCAGCTGTAGAGGTTACCCTTCCACTTTTTGACCTTCAAGAGGTCTCTCTTGGCCCATTCCTTCAGCCTGTCAAGGACTCCCAAACTGTTTTTCTATCTCCATACTTTTTGTTAAGCATTTAGTTTCCCATTCTCCTGTGCTTGCATTTGTTCTATACAGACATGTTCAAAGACTTAATTTCTCCTCTGAGCAGCTTTTTTTTAATTGTAGACTATAGAGGCATGGTGGAACACTTACACTGGACATAGTCTTGGGAGGGGAGTGCTTGTGCTGACCAGCATGTTGCCCAGTGCCTCCGGGCAACTTTTGCTTTTTTACTGGCCTCCGACTTACCACCGAAAATGATAGCAACAGGATGCAAACATATGCCTTAGCAGGAAATATAGGCCCTGGGGTGTTCATGCTATCTTCTCATTGACAGAGACAAAATAGAGAATTCCTGCTCTTGAACTGTTTAACAAAACTATTTTATACAATTTTCTTTCTTTTGCTTCATGCCTTACATTGTATTTTATCTCATCTCCTATCCACTTAGTCCTTACAGCTTCAGCTTAAATGAGGACTGAATTCAAGGCTGCTTTTGTGTAGAAGCTTTCAGACTACTGTGTTCCACCCGAAGAGGAAATGAAAGGACAGCATCTGAGTATAAACTTACCCCAACCCAGACTTTCCTTCAGGGTCATCCCAGGCTGTATCCTGAACGGGAAAACACAATTAGTTCCCTTATCTAACAGTAGGCCTAACCAGCCTACTGTTACACTTCTAGAATAATTAACAGTAATCTCCACAAGACAGTCTTGTGTCAGTTTAAAGACAGAAAAGAGGAGCAAATATGATCAGCTGGGCAGATCTTTCTCAGTAGCAGTGACTGTGGCTTATTCTCTGTTCAAGATGCTGCAATATGCTCTTTCTCTCTCATGTTTTTATGAAAAAATCACAACTTACTATCATTGCCATTTCTGTCTCTCCAGCACAAGTCAATCATAGGAACAATTAAACAGTTCTGGAATTAAAAGTGACATTTTAAAATGAAACAGGTAAAAATGGAGTGTCAAGGAGGGAAAATTAAATATTTCCTTCCCTCTCCCCTTTGTATCATATTGTCAATGAAAGAATAATATAGCTCTGACTCATTAGATAACAGTTTATAAAATGTATTGTGCTATCTAAAACCTACCCATATCTGCACTCTTTCTCCTGTTTCTCCCCAGTGGTATTTCTTCCAGCAAGCCAATCTAACTTAAATTTATTGTTCCTTGTTATGTAAATCAAGGCTCTGATTGCAACCCATTTAAATATGTGTTTCAAATACCATTTAATATTGTGTGTTCTCTGTGGGTTATCATGCTGTCTAGGGTGATGGGTCAGGATTTGACATTCTGACTGCATCTTTCACTTCCACAGTCTATTTCCCTGGGTAGCAAGAGCAGTTAGAATCTCTTCTTGGCCACATCAGGCCATTTGGAAACTCAGAAAACTGGGAAAAGCAAGACATGGTTTGTAGCATTGGTGATTTTTTTTTTAATACTTGAATTCCTAAAATCTTTCCAGCCATGCTACAAGCCTGTTTTCTGCTGTATTTCCCTCTTTTATTCTCTTCTTCAGGCTAAATTAAATTCTTACACCCACATATATTTTCTTCTCATTTATAGTTTTAACTCACTCTCTTCTGAAATCCTCCAGTTGTCCTAAATGTTTCCTTAAGAGCAGTGCCTGAAACTGGGCATTACATTTGGCTGAAGCCACTTCTGTGTTGGGAACACTGACAGGAGTATTCCCACTTGCTATGTGTTAAACACTATTCTGTATATCCCAAAATGGCATTTGTCTTGCTCACCATACTGACACTGTTGACTTGTTCTGACCATCTCATTAACCATGTTCCCCAGATCTTTTCTGAGTAAGTTTCTACTGAGCCAGCTGTTGCAGCCACTGGGAAGCTTCTTGTCTCTGCAGATATTGAAGTTCATCCAGCCATTCTCAGAATTTTCCAATTTATCAAGAGCATTTTCAGTTCCAGTCCTGTCTCTAAGAATATCCACATCCCCTCTCCATTTCATCTCATCTGCAAATTTAACAAGCATACTCTGTATTTAATCATCTATGGTATAAACAAAAATTCTGGTAAAATTAGATACAGATTCAGGATAAATCTGCATATAAAACTGCTTGGTACTTCTTCCATTTGGACAGGCAATCTTTATAACTACCCTTTGACTGTAGTTTTACAGAGTTTTTTATTGTTTTTATTTTGAACCCATGCTATCCTATTTCCATCTAGATTATTTTCTTTTCTTTTTGTTTTGCTTTCTCATAAGAATGCTATACAAGAAAATGCCAAAAGCCCAAGTAAAGACAAAATATGCAACAGCTACTCCTTCTCTCCTGCACTAATGCTCTTAAACCATCTGTTATTCAGCTGTTATTCACCTAATTGTTAGCTCCCTATTTGTCATCCGGGTGCTTAGAGCAAGTTTAACTTTTCCTTGATTTTTTTTTTTTTGAAGTTGGAGGTAAAGTTGATGAGTTTTTTCTACTCACCTTTCTCTCTTCCTTACTGTTGTGGTTTTAAGTAGCCAGAGTTTTTATTAGCTGGGGCTAGGAGAGAGGCTTCTTTAAGAAGTTGCTGAAGTTTTTCTCTGCTCTAAGCTAGCCAAGGTCGACTGCTAACGTCTCTGTGATAACATATTTAAGAAGGAGAAGAAAAAAAATCTAGGCAGAACATCATGGCGGCTTAAGAGAAAGGAGGGTGGGAAGTTTGATTAACACCAAGGGCGGAGAGAGGAGAAAGAGCAGATGCCTTAAACACTGAAATAGGGCCCCAGCAAACCTGTGGGGGATTATAGGAACAAAGATTCGTATGTACACCCATGGAAAGATTGGAAGATTTCCACGCCGGAGCAGAAAGTGCTGGAGGAGAGAGGCTGTGATCCTGNAGAAAGGTGTCTGTAACATCTATCAAACTTCCCACTCTTAAACTCTTAAGTTCAGATTTTAGTTGTGGTAGTAGTAGTTAATACTTAATATTCTAAGTTAGAGCCTGTTTTGCTTGTGAAATAATAAACAGTTGCTTGTAATCCTTGTCACAAAAGTCAAAGTTTTTTTCCTTCTCTGAGAAATTTTGGATCTATGTGTGGGCTCTTGGCATTTTAGCCGGAGTCAAACCATAACACTTACTTCTTTTAAACACAGACCCTGTACTTATGCTTTTCACATTGTTGGTAGCTCACCGGTCCCCAAGCCATCTTCAAAACTAACTGCTAACCTGTCTGAGACTGTTTTAGGCAGTGTTTCACATATGCTATTTTCATCTAAACTTTTCCCTTTATAAAGTATAATTTGTCTTCCCTCTTTCTTTTTAAGTGTTTACTGCAACAATCCGTTTCACCATAGAAAGCAACTGTCAAGCAAGGAGCTTGGCTCATCTCTTAGCTAGCATAGAAATGGCCAACAGAATAAATGTTAAACTTTACACCTCTGGACACTCAAATCATTACTAGCTCTATAAACCTTCAGACAAAATAAAACAGGGATGATGGTACTCTGTCTGGAAACAAACTAGTTTCATAATGGAAAAAATCAATTCCCAGATGAAAATGGTAGAGCAAGGAAGATGAAAAGATTTCAGGTAACTTTTGTTCCAACATCCCTCTGCTTCCAGCAAAAGCTGAATCTTTTTGCCTTAACAACAGATTCCCACAGTCACAGTGACTGGTGTTAGTGTCTCAGCATATTTTTCTATTCCACTGGAAATGCTAAAGTTGAAAGCACTTGAAAAGAAAGTAGAGGACAGAACTGACAGACTCCATGAGAGTCATCAAAAGAAATGAGTCATATGTGTCAGAGATTATGATGCTGAAAAAACAAACCGGTTAAGAACAGCTGACAGCATGTTGGGATCTTGTCAAGAAGGAATACCAATTCATACCTTCATACTTGACTGGTGTAGCTAAAATGGAACAGTTTAGTAAGTTCCTGCATTTCCAGAAAGTGTTCATAGCAAGCCATGATTTAACAGAATGATTTAACAGAGAGAAAAGTATCATAGCAGCATGAAAGCAAGCTGGCTAAGATAAGAACAAAAGTCTGCAAGTGAATGGAAAGGTAAATTTTGCATTATCTTTCTGGGTGGATTGGTTGTGTGTTCCAGGAAAATGGAATTGGTTTAGGCAAGATCACCTCTCTCATCTTCCCAGAGACACAGTCCCCTGCATTTGCTTAGTTGACCACACATAAGATACCTCTTCTATATTTTCCAAAACCCTAATGCCAATGCTGTAATGCCACTGTTTACCCTTCTCTCCATTGTCACATCTAAGTGTTAAGTACAGAGTAAAGCAGGATCTTGCAAACTAGTGATCTGTACTGGAAAAACCACTGTTGGTTAGCATCTCTGCAAGAACTGTATATTCAGCATCTCGTCCAGTGGAATGTTTGAGATAATTTGTAAAAGAAGCTGCCTTCTCTAGTTGTGCTGTAGACTATCGACATACAGTTGCTGCTGGCTTGCCCCTTGTGATGGGTGGAATGGGAAGTGAATTTGATCACTGAAGCACGTCCATGTCATAGAAATTGCTTGTGTTGCTTGAGTTGTTGCCCCAGAGAAAGCATTAACAATCTCAGCAGCAATATTAGCCAAATGAAGGAGAGAGAGTAAGCTATTTGATTCATAGGAATTAAGGGTGGAACTTAATGAAAGCATTTGGGAGTTGGTAAACTAAGAAATGACTAAGCTAGTGTGGGCTGGAGGAGAACTGGCATTTCATGCAGATGAGAGAAATTTTTGAAAGAACTTGGCACTTTGTCCCTCACAATGGTACTTATGGCCAGGTTTCCATCCTTTGGAACATGCTAACTTATTTATCAAGGGCATTTTACAGTGGATTTAGCAGTGGTGTTTGCCAGACTGTGGCTGCTAACAGAGAAAATAGAGATCAGGCTTGACCGAAACAGCCATGCCAGTAGGAGTCCTATGTATACCAGAAACTGGAAAAGAAATGATCAAGCAAATAAACAGAAGATAGTCTCATGTACCTCCAACATACCTCAAGAAAAATTATGCAAAATGAGAGAAATGAGGCAACAAATTCATTCAATCTACTGTGGGTATAACTCTGGGAGAAGCAGCTTAATCTGTGTTTCATTGTATTCTAGGAGGTATCATCTGTCACACAGTTAACCAGCTTGTCAAAAAAGTTGGCTACTTCCCACCTCAGGAAATAGCAACCTTTTTCCTATACCTCTGGGCTGAGAGGCCAAAGGAAAAGGAAGAAGGGATAGGTGAGAACAGAGGCAAAGTGCAGTATTGTATCAGGATAACAACTTGATCTTTTAATGTTCGAAGCATTTTACTCCAGGAAACATTTTCTCCAGAAACAATATGAATCAGTACAAATTTGTGAGATAGTGTAACTCTGGTACAAAGCTTAGCAGAAAGCTGTATTAACTAGCAGTGATGGAGATCTTTGCCCTTTAATTAAATGGCCAAAATTCCTAGTAACCTTTGTTTGAAACAAGGATATTCACAAATTATAAAACTGCCACAGTATATTATCTATATAAAAGGGTTGTAGTGAAAAAGTTAATCTTAGGGACAGAGCACTTTTGAAGTGAGGCCAGCAGCACTCTAGACAAAAACTTCTCATGGCAGAGAAAGACACCACAGGTTGCCTAAGAGACCCCTTCTTTCTCTCTCCAAGATTTATTACTCAGAGCTGGTCATGTACAACCATGAGATTCTAAGTGTATTATTTTAACGGTTGTATTCCTTAGCTAGGTGATCTTGGATTATTTATGTATTAATTACGTTTCTCTAAGCTAACAGTCACTTGAATGAATGAATGGTGTTCCAAGGGCACCTTCTTGTCAAACACGGAGATGACCTGTTGAAGTCAGTAGAGATAGATAGATTTATTTATGCTTATGGAATGATTGACTGTAAATATGTAAGCAAGATATTCAACAATTAATTGAGGCATAATGTAGTGATTGTCTTCTGCCACACAAATGTTTTGTTTTCTACTAGTCTTTCTGATGATTACAGCCTGTCTTGTTGATTGTGTGCTTTCTTCTTACTGATGATAAAAATATAGAATTTGTGCTATGACCATGACTTGGTCTGTATTCTCATGATATTTCTTACTGTATACTATGAGAAGAAATGGAATGAACTTGAACAAAGTAATGCATTCTGACAGTAACCGTTTGTATTGTGTTTCTGTGGCCAGGTTTTTTGGTAGCGGGCGGGCCTATGGGGGAGGCTTCTTTGAGAAGCTGCTGGAAGCTTCCCCCATTTCCAGCAGAGCCAATGGCAGCTGGCTCCAAGCTGGACTCACCACTGGCCAAGGCCAGGCCAGTCAGAAGTGATAGTAATGCCTCTGTGATACCATATTTAAGAAGAGGGAAAAAAAAGGTAGGGAGCAGATGAAGATGGCTGTCAGAGAAGAGCAAGGTGAGAAGTTGTGATTACCAACAATGCAGACAAGGTCAGTGGAGAAGGAGGGGGAGGAGATGCTCCAGACACCGGAGTGGGACCCCTGCAGCCCGTGGTGAAGACCATGGTGAAGCAGGTTGTCTACCTGCAGCCCCTGGGGGACCATAGGGGAGCAGAGATCCACTTGTGGCCTGTGGAGGACCCCACGCCAGAGCAGGTGAGTCCTGGAAGGAGGCTGTGACCCTGTGGGAGGCCCATGTCTGGAGCAGGGGCCTGGCAGGATCCTGCAGCCCGTGGAAGAGGAGACCACGCTGGAGCAGGATTTCCTGGTAGGACTTGTGGCCTGTGGGGGACCCACACTGGAGCAGCCTATACCTGAAGGACTGCACCTTATGGAAAAGTGCCCCACGTGGCAGCAGCACCTGAAGAGCTGTTGTCCGTGGGATGGAGTCACGTGAAACAGTTTTGTGGAAGACTGTCTTCTGTGGGGGAGACCCCACGAGGAAGCAGGGGTCGGACTCTCTCTCTCTGACCAGCGGCACAAACAACACCTGACTGCAACCCCCACTCCCGTCTCCCTGGGCTGCTGGGGGAAGGAGGGAGATCTTAGAAAGAGGGAGGGGTGGGGGGAAAAGGTGTCTGTAAGATCTACTGAACTTCTCACTCTTAAGCTCTGATCTTGATAATAATAAATTCTTAATATCCCCAGCTGGAGCCTGTTTTGCCCGTGAAGTAATTTGTGAGGAGTTTTCTTGTGGTCCTTATCTTAAAGTTGTGAAAACCCTCTGTTTTTTTTATTTTCTGTCCTCTGTCCATTTGCAGGGAGGGGAGTGAGAGAGCTGGCTGTGGGTGAGTCCTTGGCATTTAGCCGGGGTCAAACCAATACACTGTTTTAGAGCACCTTCTGCCTGTGCAGGATTGTAGTCATTCATTTTGGTGATTGTACAGAAGTGCCAGAAAATATGTGCTTGTGATCCCCTCCATTTCAAGCAAGTCGTTGAGGAAGTATTTGAAGATATGTATGCAACAGCCCTCTGATATTTGGTGGTATTCTGAAGGAAATGAAGAAAAGAAATATTCCTATGCTTTAGCCCAACATAAGATAAATGTACCTTAACTATTGTTATAAATACTTTATCCATGATGCCTTTTGCCACGTTTTCTCAGTGCATGTGGGACGTTTAACCCTTTTTATCTACAGCAAGGAAACTGATTCTCCCAGGAATTTATGTTCTTCAGGAGAATATATTTTCTGCCCCTTGCTCACACATTAAAATCAAACATATCTAACAAACTTCATGGACTTACAGCACCATTTTATTTTATTTTTTTTTAATTCGATCACTTCTGGTCTCATAGGTGACTGATTTCTTTCTCATTTTTGCTCTTTCTCCCATTGTATGCAGGTGAGCAAACAAGAACAGAGAATAGAAGTGTTAAGAGATATGCCTCTATAGAAAATTGATTTCCAGTCTGCTAGGTGATTTGACGTGACAGAATTTCCTTCTATAAGCTTCATCATGCTAGTGGAGAACAGAGAAATCACAAGGAATTTTACACCTCTGCAAATCATCTGCACCTGCAAAGGCCACAAGACTGGAAGAAATACCACTGGGGAGAAAAGTGAATCAGAAATCATTTACGTTCAGTGGTTCAGGGTCAGACTGCATTTTCAGTCACTGATTTCATTAATTCCTTTAAATTAGGGTCACAAGTGTGTGTGTGTGTTGTTTTCTTCCACTATTTTTATAGCTGACCAACAAGTTAAACTGCCTGGCTACAAAAACCATTTGATTTTGCCTTTAGGACATTCCACTTCTGTTTCTGGTCCTCTTGGTGAGACAAGCCCTTGCATATATCCCAGCGTTCCTACTGTGACTTTATGCCTTTTAGTTAACCATATAGCAGCAAACCATCACTCTTTCTTCCTGCAGTGTCCCGCAGGTTACCAGACAGCAGCATCACATGCAAATACTTATATTTGCACTTGCTCAGATGTCTCTGTAGAAGACAAGGGCAGACAGCTTTTAGGAAAGGTGGATGAGTTCTTTCCCAGGTTTTTCTTACTGGGCTATCTGAGTTACATAAATATTTGGCACCAAACATCTGGCTATCACTTAAGCATTTTGATAAAAGCATTATTCAAACAAACAAAGAAACAAACAAACCCCAACAAACAAACCGAAACCCTCAAAACCCCAACCTTCACTAACTCTAGCCTTTAATTCTAAAATCTTTTTTTTTTTTCCTTTTTATTTTTCACTATGTTGAAGGATAACACTTGAAATCCTTTATTTGGGGGCCAAATCTATTTGTTCCTCCCTTTGGGCATTCAGGACAGTGATTTGCATGTGGAACACAGCTAAAATATTTAGGCAAAAGTTGCATCCTGATTCTGTACACTATAATGTGATGGTAGTGATAATAGAAGTTCTACATTGGTTCTCCCAGTGATAACTGAGGGGGCAAAAAAGTAATTCGTCCATGTTTGTTGGCAAAATAATTGTACATTAATACTATTTTTTTAATCTGTAACAAACCTTTAATCTATTTACAAATTGAAAGAGTTTTGAGTGACTCTGAAACCTGCCATAGGGGTTTTTTTTGTTCATGTTAGCTCTTGGTCTTATCAACAGCTCATTCAGAAGTTTTTATCAGAACTGAATTTTACCAAAAATGTAATTTTAAAAATGGTGCCAGAACCTGTAGCAAAAAACTCCACAAAGCTTCACATTTTACTCTTTTTCATACCTTTATAGGCTCTGAAGACACAGGTCAAAGAGATGGAAACAAAGCCTTCAAGGACTCCAGAAATACAGGCACTCAGAAGAGATGTACAGGTTCTCAGGCAGAAAGGCAGTACTGCTCTGGCAAGAAGCAAAGAGTAAGTGTTCCAAATGTTATCAACCCCTGTAACAGCAACAAGGTAGATGGGGTAGAGCAGAAACAAGTAAAAGAGTTTTGGCTTTTTAGATGTCAGGTCTTAAAGTGGAGGCCAAAGGATTAGACCCTGTGAATGGCCCATTCTAGGCAAAAATCTTTCTATTGCACCAATCACATTGGGAGACATAATTCAACAGTGAGCAGGACCAAAGCTTTCTTTTGCCATCCCCAGCTGACCACCACCAAAGAGTTTAATGTGATCACAGAGAAGTCTCCTGACCATGCGGACTGCAGCCTGCACTGTTAAATTTCAGACTGTGTCACTTTTGCTGGGGCATTGATTTTGTTCCCTGTTGTGGAGGTAACAAAGTCTAATAAGCCTTTTAAGGCTCCCTGTCTTCCTTGGACTGACCCAGTATTTCCATGCCTCTGGTGTATGCCCTTGATATTTTATATCACAACTTCCAAATCTCCTTACTACAGCTCTTATCTGACTTGTTATCCTCGATATTTGACCTTATGGTTGTTTAATTCTAGAACTCTATGCTTGAAAGCTGCCCTAGCCAGAGATTTTGCTTACCAGCTTTATTTTTCTTGCTAACTCCACTGTCTGAACCTGAAGAATTACCACGTCACTCTTTCACTAAGCTGCTGGATCTCCTCTTACCCTTTTCTTTTTCTTTTAAATTTTGCTCTAACAAGACTAGATGATTCAAGAGCTCTTTTATATCTTTGCCACTGTTGTTTCAAGTGTATTTAGTGTGTGCACTTTACAATATTTACACTGTGCTGTCAAAATGTAGTTTGGATGAATCTGCAGTTAAGTTATGCTGGAGTGTGAAAGAGAGTCTTGTTCACTAATTTTTGTTAGTGTAAGCAGGAAGGTGATTAATAGTGAACCAGTAATCTATGTCCCTATACTTGTCTATAGAGAGAGAATTCATGATGTGCTACTGTGGGATAGTCAAACTGGCATGAATTTAAGATGGATCAGGGTACAGTGTGAAATATTTATAGAGCATGCAAATGCAAATTTTCTCTAGGCTATTCAGAGATTGATTTTTGTGTAAGCTTTTATAACTATTTTAGAGATAAAGGGGAAAAATATGACATTTTGTTTTCTGCCAAAGTGATGAAAGGAAAAAATTATAAATATCCTAGAATTATCTAAAGGAATTCTCAAGAGATTTATCAGCTATAGGCATAAAAATCTAATGCCCCATAAGATTGATTGGTTCTGAATAGCAGTATCTTTCCAGCAAAATCTAGGAACATGTGCTTTCCTAAGGTCAACTTGCTAGCTTTGCATGAAAACCAATAATCAAAATCAGAGTCATCAGTTGCTACTGGGAGCCTAAGACCAAATTTTTCCTCTTGCCATGGATCATGTGTAGTCCTTTCTATGTATAGTGAAACCGTCCTTGGAGGGTGGGCAGAGGAAAAGTCCTTCATACAAAACTGATGTCTTTTTTAAAATAACATTGGTTAGTAGATGTTAGAATATATGGTAGAACTTTTAAAGTCTAATGATGGGAGAGGAAGTAAGAATATAGAAATATATGTAGGGAAGCTGTCCACTTATGTTATTGTGATATCTCTGTGTCTTTCTAGGTACGTAAGTAATAATGTGTAATTGCTTCAGTATTTTCATTCAGTGAACAAGAGGTTCCTTTTCTTGGAAAAGAGGCTGTAATTTTATGCAATGGTGATTGTTTGAATCCTGTCAGCTCCTCATAGAGAGTCAATTCTTCCCTCTCCTGTATCATGGAGCATTAAAACCTGGAGTCACTTTGCTGTAATTCATTGAGCTTCAATTTTCTCTTTGGCCTTTTAGAGCAAAATTTGACCTCTGGGAATGTGTAATAATCTTCATTATGCATAACAACTATTTACTTACATCTACCTTTGTATATAAGCTTGAAAAGATATTTGTGAAACTTTTGTTTTCTTTTGTTTAAGTCTAACTGAAGAATTACTTAGAAACAATGCTACAGATGAGCCAGACTCCAGAAGATAAAACAGGTGAGTGATAAGACAGTTCTGAGCTCAGCACATAAAAGAAATATGGCACAAATTATGACAATAAGTTGTTCTAAAGGGTTGCAAGGAAAAACATTCAAAAATTACCTTATCTGTTGAGATTTTTCCTGTTAGTGTGATCAAAAGAAGCTGACATCTAATGAAATAAGGTATATAACATCTTTCTTATACTTCTTTCACTCCTGGCCCTATCCAAAACCAGTAGGTGTCAGTGGAAGACTTTCTAAAGTTTGGTGATGTCTCAGGGGAAGGTACAAGAAACCCTTCAGCTGACAGAAACATAATAATTGGGCTTCATGCTTAAGGTTAAGCCCTGAATCACGTGCTTTAACATTCCCTTCCTAAGCTTCTTTTCAGTCTTCACTGTATCAGTCCTGAATGCTCTAGTTATCCATACAATAGTCAAGTCCCTCTTGAATACTTGCTCAGTGCTTTGGTTCAGTAACAGCACCGAGGTTTACAGTCTATTTATGTACTGCTCGAGAAGGTGGTGTCTTTTGATTATCAGTGGAATCTGGATTGGGATCTTGGAGTAACATAAAAAATGTAAATCTGCAAAATTGTGGAAGAGTAAAAAAAAAAAGCTGACTAATTGATGAACTAGGAAATCCTGTGAAATGTCATCAGGATAAAGTATAATTAGTCTGACTGTAGTACACCTGCATTTTATGACTTCATTGAAAACCTATTCTGAAACCACAATTTTCTTCAGAGCATGAGAACATACCACTTAGCAAATTATGATGTGGTAAATAAGGAAATAGCTGTTCAAGTGGTGATGTAAAATGCCTTCTACATTTCTTC
Source organism: Calyptomena viridis (assembly GCA_013390005.1). Taxonomy (NCBI): domain Eukaryota; kingdom Metazoa; phylum Chordata; class Aves; order Passeriformes; family Eurylaimidae; genus Calyptomena; species Calyptomena viridis. Next base: position 18,326 of record WEIV01009743.1, read on the forward strand.
TTTGAGAAAAGAGGAAGATCCAAATCTTTCTGTGTAATATGTCAGTGTTCTAGTGTCCCGCTCCAGGCTGTGGGCAGTTGTTAGCTTAATCGTGGGCAGCTCCTACCACTGGCCTCTAACTCACTTTTGCAAACACACCTTCTGTCAGAGCAATGCTTAAACAGGCAAACAAACTGTGGTTGTGGGCTTTTTTTCCCCCAACAATTAAAGTGGCCCGAATTCCTCTAGTGTGGCTGTCTTCCTGTCAATGAACATATGCCTGAATGCAACTGCTCTGATTATGTTTGTTTCTGCAGCATAATACAGATTTTGAACTCCATTGCTTTGCAGTCAACCACCAGAAAAAAACATAAAATCAGTCATTGGCTCTTGATCTTCTGCAGGACTAATGAATAAAAGATATAGAACTCTCCAGGCCAAAGCATATCTAAGGAATGGTTTTGCATAAAATGAGGTAAAAACCATTTAAAAAATGGGTAAAGGTTTCTTCCCTTCTCCTCCTTACCAGGTACTAAGTTAAGAAGTACTAGCTCAGTTAGCTTCAAACATTCCCTCGCTACCTTTCTCAATTACACATTGAGGAATCAAAACCAGCCAAGTCAGAAAGATGTAAATGTTACTGTTCTTCTTTTTCTGTTACAGTTGTATTTAGAAGCCTAAGCCAAGAAATTTGGGTCAAATGTGCTAACATGTGCTTGCACTATAGTGTTTTAAGCTCTACAAATATTGTTTGCTGGGTTTTTAGTTGTTTAGTGTTTTTTGTGTTGTTTTTTTTTGTTTGTTTGTTTTGGGGTTTTTGTGTGTGTGTGTTTGGTTTTTGGTTTGGTTTTTTAATTCATTGTGTTTGGTTTTTGTTTCTTTTTGTGATGTGAGATGCTTTAAAAAAGTGTTCAGTTCAAATTAACCCGAAATGAAAATTTCACAATTTTCTCAGGGGCAAAAAGGGAGATGTGACTATGTTTTTAAAAATTGAATAAAAAATTTTCTTAATATTTTGTAAAATGGGAAGCATTATTTTCTTCTATCCAGACAATATTTCTTTAAGGCCCTTCCAGGACTTTCACCCTTCCATAGAGTGAGGATATGCTCTCTATTGTTTATAGTGGTTCACATGAAAAGATATGATTTTTGAGATGCTAGTAGCCATTAGCTCCTGGGATAGGGAGAGACAGGAAGCATGGTCAGGCCCTTTCCCCGTGAGACAGTGCATCATGCAAGTGTGGCTCATGCTCTCTTCCTCCAGCCTGACTCACTTTTCATCAAAGCTGTTTGTTCCCACTCAACCTATTGACTGCACGCTGATACTGCATCACAGACAGAGGGAGGAAGAGCAGGACTGGCTGCCCATGACAAGCTGCTTGGATAGTAGGAAATTTAGGCGTCCTGGGATCCAACAGGCCATCTTTAATTGCTGAAATGTCATCATTACTCAACGCAGTGCCTAGTCCTGAATCTGACAGCATGGTACAAAGCCGTTAAGTTGCAAATGTGGCTAATGAAATACTTCAAACTCTGACAGTGTCTCCAAGCTCTGGGGGCAGTCCCTGAGTCAACAGGATTTTCTTGACCTTCTCACTACAGCAGTCAGACAAGTCAGAGAACAGCACCATTAGGAACTCTCATACAGCAGAGAAAGTCCAGTTCTTCCTTTCCCTGTTCTCACTCCCTTCACTGGTGCCTTTCCTCCCTTGTTCCTTCCCCTCTGCAATTACAGATCCCTGGAGGTGTAACCCTTCACTCTGCCATCTTTCCTGATTATTCCATTCTCCATAACTTCCCTTACATACAAACATCAAGAGGTGAACAAGGACATGGGAAACAGATAAAACAGGATCATATGCAGCTTCACTGTCACCAGGGAAGAAAGTAGTTTATTTGTATTAGTACAGACTATTAGAGGGCACTACTAGTCTGTGCATGTGGTTCCCCTCATTCCCCAGATGAGGATCTGAGAAGGGCCTGTAACACAGCTCTGGCTGCAGCAGCATGGACATGAACAGCCTGCAGATGTGCTTGTTGACAAGCTGTGAAAAGCTGAAAAGGTCGTTGACCTGAATAAGACCCTGGCTGGACAGGAGCATGAGCAGGACATGTAGGATCTTGTAACATCACATTATTGTCTTGTTGTAGTAAGGTTAGTGGGTGAAGTGACAGTGAAGCTGGCCTGTAAAATTCTTAAGTGCATTCTCTGGACTCTCCTAAGGGAGTAGAGCATATTTATTCTGCTCCTTGTATGCTATTATCTGTTCTCTGTGCTGAGATGCACTGATTTCCTCCTTGGCTGTGTTTCCATTGTAACTAGAGCCTGACTATTTTTGTAAGAAGGACTAAAGGGTCTTGGTTGGGGTGATTGTGAAGGGTGAGTGGCATAGACTGTGTGCCAATGTTCCTTTCCTGGTTGCAATGAAGTGTGGGTACAGTGGGTGTGTGTACCACCTGAGCTGGGGGCAATGCTGTGGGTGGTCCTGTACTGCTTGTCTTGATTAGCTCGAGTTTTACTTGGGTATACCTACTGAAAGCACTACGGACACAGCCTTAGATGACAGTTAGCTTTGCACTGCTATTGCTGTCCTTTAAATAGTGCACGCACTTTTTTATTTCTAGAAACCTGCAGCAGACATAAGACAAAGAGAATAGCAAAAAACCTGCTCTCTGCTTCAGAACACCTTGGATCTAGGAGGTGTAAAGCTCTTGATTAATGGGAAGAAATTAATATACTAGAGACTGGGAAGAAAGAAACAGTGGTTTGTGCTGTGACAGTGCATATAATCAAAAACACTCTTAAACTAATACAGCAAAAAATCATTAATTCTGAACACGTCCTAGTAAGGTTTCTTAGGAAGTACTAGTGTCCAGGTACTACCACAATGAACCTTTTTGCACTAAGATATTGACCCTCAATGGTCTTTGTTTTATCCTCTGAGAATACAATATGTGCCTAGTTTGGGTGATTTTATGTTCACTTGTTGTGGTTTTATGTGGCCAGGATTTTTTCTTGGTAGATGGGGGGGCCTATGAGAGGGACTTCTTTAAGAAGCTGCTAGAAGTTTTTACATTTCCAGTGCAGCTACTGTTAGTCAGCTCCAAGCTGGCCAAGGTCAAGCCATTAGAAGTCATGGTAACGGCTCTGTGATAACATATTTAAGAAGGAGAAAAAAAAGAGAGTGGCGCAGAACAACATGGCCACTTAGGGGAGAAGAGAGTGAGAAGTTTGATTAACACCAAGGTCAGTAGAAAAGGAGGAGGAGAAGATGCCTTAAACACTGGAATGGGGCCCCTGCAGCCTGTGGGCGACTATAGGAAGTAGAGACTCCTCTGCAGCCCGTGGAAGACTAGAAGACTTCATGCTGGAGCAGATCAATGATGGAATGAGGCTGTGATTCTGTGGGATGTTTGATGTCTGTGCCTGGAGTTGGGGGCCTTACAGAGTCCTGAAGACCATGGGAAGAGGAGACCCATGCTGGAGCAACATTTCCTGGGAGGACTGGTGGCCCGTAAGAATCTACACTGAAGCAGCTGAGCAGCCAGCACCTGAATGACTGCACCTATGGTAAAGTGACTTACATGACAACAATACCTGAAAAAAGCTGTTGTCAGTACAATGATAAATCCATGAAGCAGTTTTGTAACAGACTGTTTTCACGAAGAAAACCCTCTATGGGAAAAGCATGGGGTTGGACTTCTCTTTCTCTGAATCAGTGGCAGGAACAGCCTCTAACCATAACCCCCCCACTCCTGTCTTCCTGGGCCACTGAGGGAAGGAGAAAGATCTTAGAGGGAGGGGTGATGGGGGGGAAGGTGTCTGTTAAATCTATCAAACTTCTCACTCTNCGACTATAGGAAGTAGAGACTCCTCTGCAGCCCGTGGAAGACTAGAAGACTTCATGCTGGAGCAGATCAATGATGGAATGAGGCTGTGATTCTGTGGGATGTTTGATGTCTGTGCCTGGAGTTGGGGTCCTTACAGAGTCCTGAAGACCATGGGAAGAGGAGACCCATGCTGGAGCAACATTTCCTGGGAGGACTGGTGGCCCGTAAGAATCTACACTGAAGCAGCTGAGCAGCCAGCACCTGAATGACTGCAACTATGGTAAAGTGACTTACATGACAACAATACCTGAAAAAAGCTGTTGTCAGTACAATGATAAATCCATGAAGCAGTTTTGTAACAGACTGTTTTCACGAAGAAAACCCTCTATGGGAAAAGCATGGGGTTGGACTTCTCTTTCTCTGAATCAGTGGCAGGAACAGCCTCTAACCATAACCCCCCCACTCCTGTCTTCCTGGGCCACTGAGGGAAGGAGAAAGATCTTAGAGGGAGGGGTGATGGGGGGGAAGGTGTCTGTTAAATCTATCAAACTTCTCACTCTTAAGCTCTGATTTTAGTAATAATAAATTCTTAATATTCCAAGTTAGAGCCTGTTTTGCTTGTGAAATATTTGATAAGAAGTTCCTTATAGTCCTTATCACAAAGGTTTGTGAAAAGCCTTTAGGTTTTTTTTTGCTTTTCTCAGAGACTTTGGCTGTGTGTGTGAGTCCTTGGCAGTAAGCCAGGGTCAATCCACAACTTCTCTATAGTGTCCAGCCTCTTCCTCTGCAATAGGAGGTTTGTAGGCTTAACCCTCATTTTGTCAGATGATGATCTACAAACAAAGTGGTTATTTCTGTATTCATGCTACTAGTCTGGGGATTTGTAAGCAGGTATACAGTTAAAAGCAGCATCATTATTTTTAACCTGTTTGTTTCTTGCCCTGGAGAAACAGAAAGGTTCTGGGTGGGGTTTTTAAGTATTCGAAGTTGGCATCATCTACCCTTGAAATGCCTAGTAACTTCAAAGTGGGGGAGATAGGACAGTCCTGATGCCCTTTGAAACCTCATTTCTAGATGCTGAAATAAATGAACATTACTGCAAATTATTTACTGGGATACATAAATTACCAAAGCTGTGAATATGTCAGGCACATACAGAAGGGTCAAGTTTAAGTCTAGATTGAATAAGAAGTCTATGATGGATTCTTGATATCAAATACTTGTTTTTTAATAAAATGACAAATATTAACATGAATAGTTACAGAATACAGCTATTACCTTTTTTTTTGTAACTCACTAGGCTTCATCATTATTGGCTGAGCTGTCTTAGTCACTGGTGTTGTACAAAGCAAACAGTGAGACATAGACTTTTGAATACTGTGCAATCCAAGGTACAGAAATTGCAGAGATTTGTTTATGTGCTAAACATTTGTGTACTGAGAGTGACCTGTGTTTTAAACTATAAAAGCTAGATGTCTGCAAATTTCCATAGGATTAGTGCATTCAATATTTAAAAACAGTATTCCTTTTCTACTGGCTGTTGTTCAGTTAAAAATAGCACAAGATTTCAGTAAAGGCACTTTAACGTGTTCTTGTCACTGGTTACACTGATAAGTGTTCCAGCTGTGTGAAGTGAGGAGGTAATTCCATGCAGCTAAAAGTATAGTCAGCATGAGTAGGGAATAATGTCACTCTTCATGATGGGCAAACAGAAGTGTTCATGTAAGGCTTATGTTTGATTAAGCATCCAAAAGGTCAAACATTTCTCCAAATTTTCTGTCCTCTGAAGCAGAATAATACCTATTGACAGGACTTCAAATTAATTAATCAATTATACTGAGAATAAAACAGCTGCCAAAAAGTCACAGAAAAGCTGAAAATACCTGGGAAAAATACGTAACATGAAAATTGCAGTTATAGGTGCAGCCACTTTGTTCTTGTACTATGCTTGTCTGTCTTCAAATTTTATGACATATTTAAAATAATTATTTTTCCTGCCAGATTTTTCAACCAACCTTGTGCACTGCTAGCTAAGACTCAGACAGAAGTCTGCCACTTGTTTCTAAAGCAATTAGCAGGTCTCCAGCACCAGAGAGCTCTGGGGAAGGAGGAGAATTCTTGGTTTGTTTACACAGATTTACTTATATCAAGATATTAAATAATGAACAGCAGCAATTAGTCACAGTAAATTCCTTTTCTTTTCTATCAAACAGAACATCTTAGTTTTCATGTGCCTTATGAAATGTTCCTGTGTGGACTGTGTAAGATGTTCAGCCCCATGGCATGATAACAAGTAAGTACATCGAGCCTGATCTTCCGAAAAAATAGCCACTCAGAGAAGTTTTTCCTTTTTGCTTTTTTAAAACAAATATGAATATTCAGGTCTTTAAACATAAATTGCTTGTTTATAGGAGTGTTGTTGGGGTTTTCTTGTTTTGTTTTTGTTTTGGGGGTTTTAATTTGGTTGGTTGTTTTTATGTTTTGTGTGTTTATGTTTTGCGTTGTTTTGGGTTTTTTTGTGTTTTTTTATGTTTGTTGGTTTGGGTTTGTTTGTTTTGCTTTTTCTTTTTTTGAGGTGGGGGGATGCTGGGCTTTGTTTGTACTGTAATGAAGAAGGATAGTCAGCAGATGGCAATGTTGTATAGTTGTTCCAGCAGAAGACAGCCACATCAGCGAGGGAAACCTCTGATACTCCCTAAGTAGCCATGAGGGAAAATGGTGTGGCCCCTGCAGGCCATTAGAGAATTAGCCCTCCAAGCATGCTTTAGCTGAATGCTTGCGTAGGCTTACTAAATTTGCAATACTCTTTGTAACAGCAATTCAAAATTTAAACCCCCTCATTTGAAAGGGCAAGTCCATTATATTTTAAGAGCAATCTAATTAAACTAGTGCATTTCCATATTCTTTTAAAAACAGGATTTCATAATGCTACATAAGTACAACATGTTCTTCCCCACACAGATTGCATATTTTAAAAGATAAGTGCGTCTGATGCATTTTCTTTTGCTGGAATGTTGTGTGACAATTTAACTGATCTGTTACTGCCTTTTCAGGATCAAACTATGAAAACCAACTCATGGAACATATTTCTCCAAGGCCAAATAAAAGTTATTTCCTTATAACCCAATGTGGTTCAGGCATAATGCAAATTATTTTATATATGAGTTACCTTCATTAGGTCTAATCCCAAATGACTGGAAAGCTTCTCTAGCTCCAGCAAGTTCCAGGTTAGGCCTCCTGAGCTTTGTGAGATAGAAAGGTATGGCATATAATTCCTTTTTTTGTTTTTTCTTTTTTCTTGCTTTTTTTTTTAACTACTGTGGAGAGATATTGGGATATTTTGATCTAAATATGTAAATCAAAGCTGTGAAAGCTTTCTGCTTCCAACTCTACTGAAGGCATGGGAATGAGGTAAAAGAATCAGTGGTAGATAACCCCAACACATAAAATCCATGGAATTTCAGCAAGAGGAACTTGCAAAGACTTCTGTAAAATGTAGGATCTAACAGATGTCTTGAGAGAAGTGAGTAATAGTTTGAATAAAACAATTTTAAATTTAGTCGATATCCTGCTGCACACTCTGAAATCTGATGCTCTGTGTTAGTAGCCAAAAAAGCAGGCATCATTTCAGACGTTAGTGAAATGTGAAGTAAAAAATTCTTTGCATTCAGTTTTGTCTAGCAACTCAGTCTAAAAGTTAGAAATGGACATGGATGCTGCAAGACAAAATCAAGGGACTGGTATCACAGTAATTGCTGTAGTTAAAAGGATGCTATGAACACCCTTCCTGGTGTACATGGTAAGACCTGTCTTTACTATCTATTCAGTTTCTCTCAAGGTAAAAGGAACTGGCAAGAAGAAAGGCTCTGTGTCAGGCTCAAAGATGTATGTAACTTGAGATGTAGTGCTAAATTAAAACTCCTGTCACACAGAGACTACTTACTATAATTTATGTCAAGGTTAATGGAGTAAAAAGTATTGGAGTATTTTAAATGCTAATCAGACATGTTGCCAATTAGTATCACAGCAGTTTTTTTCTTATAAACCAAAGGATATTTCAATGTTTCTCAACATTTTTGTATTTTTACAGGAAGTTGAAGGAAATATCACAGAAATTAAACTGAAAATCACTCAGGAAAATCAAAGTGGAATATGAAATGTTCAAATACCTATGTCAGTGTGGTTGCACAGCAAGTGTTGGAGTGGTGGAAATGCCAGTCATAACAAATTAGTTACTAATAGCAGCTGCATTCAAGTACTAGTTGTAGAACACACACAATAGCAGCTGGGAGTCATAATCAGATATTATAGATTTGACTTCAATGTGTCTCAGAGTATTAAGTAACAAAATTATGCATAACATTTGATTAAAAACTCTGATTGCTTCAGGATTTTTATTTACGAATCACAGAATATTCTGAGTTGTAAGGGACTCACAAGAATCATCAAAGTCCAGCTCTTGGCCCCACATAGGATAATCCCAGGTATCACACCATGTGCCTGAGAGCATTGTCCAAATGCTTCTTGAACTCTGTTAGGCTTGGTGTTGTGACTGTACAGATACAGAAGAGACACATTATGATACTTTTCAAAGACTTCTAAGTTTTCTGACAGTGTCCTGCTGATGGTTTTTTTACACCTGATGTAGAGAAGTTCAAGCCTTGCTCACTAGTGTCAGTTTTGATAACTTCTTTTTGCAGTGGATTTTCTTTTCATGTTGGGAACTGGCTTGAGATTCTTAAACTTCTTTGATATAAACTCTTTTTTTAAAAAAAAAGGGGTGGACTATGAGGTCATCTCAAGCATTTGAGGTAACGTATTGTGAGAAGTGAAAGCATGAAGGTTTGGTTATTGATGCTGCCAGTCAGGAGTAAGTGCTGAATATACTTGTTTCTGTTGTGCTTTCAGTATTTTGGTTTAGCACAAGACTCTATTTCTGCCATGTTTTTAATGTTCCAAAGCTCTCAATGTTCCAAAGCTTTGGCTAAAGAGCTATTCAATCTATAATGTGGTGGAAGAGTGTCTATCTCTACTTATTCACCCACTGTCAAGATCATGAAATGCACATGCTCAGATAGGTGTGTGTTTCAGCATATTTGGCACAGCTTCAGATTGGCTGCAAGTTTGTAGTGCTGCTTAGAGGTTTGTTTTTCTTACCTGGAGTACAGTTTTACAAAACCTGAGTGAATGTCAGCCAGAACTAAGGTTCTGTATGAGTTCAAAAATATATCTATAAAATATCTGAAAAGTGTAGTTTATTGTCAGAACAAAAGGTACCTTTTCACTTATGTGCCCTGCTGTTGCCCATGAGCATTTTTGTACCTACAATTTATCAGTATAAGAAATCACTGCATTCAGGAAAATCAGGTAGTGGCAAGCTGCAGTAAGTTCAATTCCTTGGTTTGCTATATGCCTAGTTTGTTAGTTTATTTCTGCATATGTAATGCAAATGATTTAATCTATCAGTTGGAGGTGGACATCACAGGTTCATAAAGGGCCAGAGGACATAGAAAAAGGCTCACTGAACTTAGTGCATTTAGAGTCAGTCTTTTCTGTTTTCAAACATTAGCAGACATTATGGAGTATTGTCATAACACAACATTAAG
>WEIV01009743.1:27777-48140 GCA_013390005.1 Calyptomena viridis
CCAGTGGTGTTTTGTGCCATAGGATCCCAAACAATCACTGTAGGTTTCTGTTGTGTTTATGACCTTGTAGAGGTAGATAAATTCAGAAGACTTATTTCGAGGAGTTAAGGCTCATGTTCACTCACCTGGAATTTTCCCATATGAGAGAGTGCCATCCTTCCTGGGAATGTGCTTGGGTTTTTCTCTCCTTCTGCCTTCCACAGGGATTAGGCTCCCTGCCATGGGAGGAATGTAAGGTTGCAGACTTTTTAGGAGGCCCCTGCAGCAGGTGGGGAGGTGCAGGACAAACAATAAAAGCCTTGAGGAGAACAGAGGCGTGTCTTTTTCCCAAGTTTGTAACACTGGTGGGTTTAATGTTCTTAGTGTTCTCGCCTTCAGAAATTTTCCTAAATCCTTCCACTTCTGGCATTTTTGCGGTATACCTGTATTATCTTTCCTTCACAGATCTATGCACTTTCATATACAGTTATGAGATCACTGATAAATATCAAAAATTATAGACTCCAAAGAAAAAGATCAATTAATACAGAAATGAACAACTCTATTTTCATCTTATTGCCAACATTATGTGTCAAAGGGGATGTTTTATTTGTTAACTCAGGCAGAAATTTTTACTTTTAAATTATATTAGGAATTATATTAGGAAAGTAAGAAAAGAATTTTTTTTCAAAGAAGGCTTGAGTCTTAGCAAAAAAGAACCCTGAACTCAGATCTTATGAAATATAAAGATTTTCAACTAAATTTTCTTTTTGGCTTAAAATAGAAAATTAATAATTCTACTAGTCTATGAAATCTTAAAATTCAGGTTAAGCTTCAGTTAATTTACTCTTTCTGGCTCTTTGATTGAGAATTGCCAACATTAGATTTCACAAGATGCTATGTACAGTTATGGTACACTTGTTGGAAGATGGCAGTGCAAATAGCTCTGCATTCAGGAGCTGCTACCTAGTGATCTAAAACCACTAATACATGATAATTTCATGAACATGGAAAGTAACCTGTTTTATAATATCAAGTTACTGTATATTATGTTGTTACAATTTCCTGGATGGATGCATTCATTAAGCTTAACGAGGGGGAGGGGAGGAATTAAAAGAGAACAACGGTAAAGCAAAGCATGAAATCTAAATGAATAGTCTCCCCACAAACAGCATGGAGAGCACTTACTAGACAATGGCATACATCTGGCCTCCTGCTCAAATTTGCAAGATTTGCTTTGCCAGACCTGGGTGCTAGTAGATCCAGAAATTTATAGATAATTACAAAATTATGTGAAAAAATAGTAAAAGTGTTTTGATTACTGATAGTTACATTCCTTTAAGGAACTGAACATAAGTCCAGGGTATCTGAGGTGTTAAGGATAACATAAAGGACCTGAATAGAAGAGTTCTTTGCTCTTTCCCTACAAAAAATATTGAGGAATCATGGTCTAAGAATATGCATAACAGGAAAGGGTGATAAGACATGATCATAATTGCATCTTCTTATAAATTAAAGGACTACACATTTTGTATTTTTTTGATTTTGAATTGAGAGTTGCATGACCTGCAGGTCAGGTATGGGACTTAGTGGATAAAAGTCAAAGTCATCTGACAGACCAAACTTGGAAAAAAATTAAAGCATAGTTCTGTTTGAGAGGATAGTAAGATGTATTTTTTTAAAAGTTAAAATTTAGGAACATTATACACGTGGAATAATTAGTCAGCCAAAAGGCTATTAGAAATAAAACATCAAGGTAATTAGTAGTAGATGTAGTTCAATACAAGGTTAATTAGTGTCATTTGTATGATGTTAATTGTTAAAAGTAATCAGCCCTGGGATACTTACAGAACCACTCTCACTAACTGTTTTAAAAAATGTTAACAGAAGGACTTTTACATTTTGCTTCAAGCGGAGCTTATGTATAAACCTTTTAAAGTAGCACACTGTCTCTGAATATTTGCATAAGAACATGCTTCATAAAATGAATGCCCAAAATTCTGCTTTCCTCCTCAGTGTTAGGAATCACATTTCTACAACTGACATTATTCTCTTTCTCCAGGACAGATCAGAAAGACTGAAACATTAACAGTAGCATGAGATTTCTGAATCAAAACCTGTCTTGAGGCATAGTTAACAAAAGGTGTCTAATTATCTGAAGTCAAAACTGTATCATCCTTTGCCCTTAATGCACATAAGATAACTTAGATGACATTTAATTAGAGGCAAAGCATAGATTAATATTTATTTAATAGCTTTGGCAGAAGCCTCCCTCAGGTGGTAATAGATTGTCCAGTGAATTGGGGCAAATATTTAGCCTGTGTCTGCAGCTAAATAAATAATTTTCAACAAACAATTTACTTAGCTAAGTTTCTACTGTTTCTGTAAGTAAGAATGTGATTTCTTCAGGCTTATTTCTCATTTGAGAAAAAAATTTTCAAAATAGGGAAGTTTGGACATGATTGTTTACCTGTAAATGGATGGATTAAGTCATATGGTTTTATTCGTTTTCCTGGTTAAAGGGTTGTGTCCACAACTCTAGTGGAAGTAGTGAAATTGCTTCTGGACTTAGCTTTCCGTTTTCATTGGGGTTAGCCAGCTGTCTCAGTATTTTGTAGAAGCATTTATTGTCAAGTCTTAATAGCTCTATTTGATCCATGCCTAAGACACAGTAGGAAAGAAGGCAGAGGAAAAGCAAGCTATGCTGTGAAAATGATGATGTCCACACTCTGCATTATGAAAGCTTATGGACCAGGGTCATGGATATAAATCGTCTTTATTTTCAGTGTGTGATACCAGATCTAGAAAGGTCTCTCTTGGTCTCTGTTCTTTAAAAAGGTGTAGAGAGGGAATGCTTTCTAGAGCTGCTGCATCCAGTTCCTTTTCTATGGCTCATAGTGGNAATTAGATGGGTTGGTCTTAGTTCCTTTTCTATGGCTCATAGTGGGAAGATTCATCAGTGCTGTTTGTGTTTACACTGGAGTATTTCAGCTCAGTGTTTTTGTTGGTTGTATGCTATACTTTTTCATTAGGAAGATGTGGGAGCTAATAGAGAGAGTTTTGTTACCTGAAAAGGAAAATTAATTTCTGAGAGTCCAAAAGAAAATAAGTAAAGGAAGATAATTACTCACCACTTCAAACATACTCCTAAAATCTTAAAGTTGTGCAAGTAGAATTCAGGCTTGAAAAACTGCTGTTCAACCTCAGTATCAAATATTATAGCATAATGTCAAAATCAGAAATTTGTTTTCATTTTTGCATACAATATTGTGGGTGGTTATACTGTCTGCATAAAGAGATATTATCATATAAAATTTGTAGAAAATGTCTAGTGTTAATAATTTTTATATTTAGTAGCTGTATTCTTCTATACAGTTTTCAGCAGACACTGCCCTCTTTCCATCATGACTCTTTTCCTTATTGGGAGCACCAGCAGGTATTAATTAAACTCTCAGGACAGAACTCCCAAGTGGAAGTTAGTTAAGTTTATCAAAGATGCATTTTCTAAATAAGAATCATACACTAGTCTTGAATCAGGTCTTGAACTGTGATGGTACATACTGGTATAGGAACATTGTGTGAGTCTTTTCATCAAGTCCAGATTTTGACTTTTATTTTATAAAATCATACTATGGCTTCAGAGTTTTTTTAAAACCATGAGATTGATTCAGATCAAGTGGAAACATGTGCCTGATTTTGCAGAAAGCCTGAAAAAACAGTTCCAAGAAAAGAACTAGCCCTTTTCAACAAAAAATGGTGTTGTTTAGCACCCATAATTAAAATTCTGCTATGAAGAGTGGTTTTGTTTATGAATGAATGTGAAGGAAATGTAGGAAGAAGAGAGATCATGCCAACAACATAGTTGTATCCATGCTAAAGGAATATCTTTTATGCCATGCATAATCAATCTGTGGAAAATGGAATTTTCAATTTCAATTTTTTTCAATTTAATAAGTAATCAAATGGAAAGGGGACATGGGAACATTCACACTTTGCAGCAAGCAAGAAAAATTCAGAGAGTCCAATGTGTCAAATGGATATATTTGCATTCATTGGAGGAACATTCATTCCAAGAGACTCATAGACTGTACATCCCAGTCTAACCTAAGTACGTAGTCTACTGCTGGCAACCTGAGAGAAGTCTTATTAAAAAAAAAAAAAAAAAAGAAAAAGAAATCAAATAAGAAACAATCAAATCAAACCCACTATTTCCAAAATTAAAAAAAAAGCCCCAAACCAAAACCCAAGCAGTCTTCAGATTACTCGAAGTTGTTTCGTATTTTCTTTTTGGTTTAGTTTTATTTTATATTATATTATTTTACTTTACTTCTTTCAATAAGGTGGTTTAATCAAGTTTCATGAACAGGTTGTCACTGTAGTAGGTGACATTGCAAAACATCAGTTGAAGAAGTTACATCATAAAGTTGAATTCTTAGAGTTTTTCCTTGTTTAGATTCAGGTCCACAAGAATTTGTAGCTGCTAAAAGTAAAATGTCCCTAGCCTTCTTTCTCTATCTTCTTTCTGGCTTAAGCCACCGTCTAAGAAGAGAGATGGGGGAAGTCCTAATTCTGTAGTAATGCCTGTGGCCTCACATGTGAGCTACCAATGAGACATTGCCTTCCCTATTTTAGACACAGACATCTCAGGTCATGAATTCAGCTTGTCCTAAAAGATGTATTTTAAACTATTTTAAAAATTTTATTTTAAACCTATAGTCCTTTTAACTTGTCTTCTGAGGAAGAGCATAAGATCAGAGATTATTAGGAGAACTAGCAGTGTCTCCTAACTTCTAGTGAATGACTTTTTCTTTGAATTTGCCATCTTGTGCCACCTGAGCTACTAAAGAGCATTTAAACAAGCCATTATGAAGAAAGAAGAGAGAAAGACAGTAGTATTATCACCATGAGTTGCTGCCCAAGGTTGCCTTTAGGTCTGGAAATTGTTATAGCATGACAGTCACCAAGAAACGAGAAGGATAGGATTTTGTGTGGGTAACAAGAGCAGTCAGAATTATAACAGTTACTGTTGAAAACAGAAAAAGAGCTGAAAGTAAGCCAGAATCCCTCAGTAACATCTACTCATTAGAATAGAAGGGGAATGTCATACAACAACATACGGCCATATACATACTGCTTGCTGATGAAAACAGCATTCTGTGGAAAGTGCTTTCTGAATTGCAGCCCGTCATGCCAGTTCCCATGTTCTGGTTTAGAGATGGAAAATGGAGAGCTGCTGCAATTTATGATTGCCCATGAATTTTTTTTAAGCATTTGGGATCATTTCAGTGAAGTCAGGGAAAAGAAAAGTGATTTGAATTTTCCAGGGACAACATATGCATTCATCTCACAATAAAAAACAGTCACTACCCTAGTCTGATCTATACTTATGTATGAGTGCTGATTAGTATTCTGTGAACAAGAATGTGTATTTTGAACTCACTAATTATTATAGCAGATTTTTAATAATTCTCTTCTTGTAACCCTTAATTTATCTTTATTGCATTTATGAAATATGTGTAGGGGCTCCCAGAAGGTGAATGTAATATTATTTTGTGCTCACCTCTCATTGGAGACTCTGACAGAAGTTTACAAACATCGATTAAGTTTCACCATGCTGCCATCTGGGAAATAACTTTTCTTACACCCATGTTACACATGGATAAACAAACAGCAGCTAAATAACTTGGCCTGGATTATGTTGCAAATTGGGAATAAAGTTCTCACACTTCTCCCAGTTCCTCAATCGGGTCTGACCAATAAGGATGCTGCCACACTGTTTATTTACATTGTGAGACAGTTTTTAATGAATTAAGTCGCTATTTCTTTTTCTCCTGAATCATCCCAAACTTGCCAGCATTTCATTTTAATAAAGCTTTCACATACATAGGTTAGTATTTGTAGTTAAATATAATGTTTGTCCTCACCTTTGGTTGCTTCTAAGAGCTGTGTCTCCTGATAGCACAGGATGATAGCAAACTAAGAACAAATAATTTTTTGTGGTTCCTTTTAAGAAGTGTTCCCAATGACAACAGTGGCTTTTGGATCCATTTCTCATGCTCATTTTGTAAATTGATCTCTCTAATTCCTCCATGAGTTTTACCTTTCCTTGTGCAGAATCTTTTCCATTTTCTAATGTTTTCCTGGTAGTGGTTGATAAGGCAAACACAAGAGGATGAGAAGCTGATATTTGCTGTTGTGGATTGTTATACACATATTCATTCAGGTTAGCTTAGTTACAAATTTTCTCTTTTTTAAATTATTTTTCATTGTGGAGTTTTTCTTTCTACATTGCTGGTAACCCCTTTCAACTTAATAGCGATGTATCTAATTGTGGATGTAAATATAAAGCTTCCTGTTATACAATTGCCTTCTTCCCATATCAGCTGTGGTTAATTAAAATTTTCTGGGGGGGGAGTTTTAAAGGTCATCCAATTTCTTTCTTATGTCTGATATAAATTATAAAGGCAGAAGGACCACTACTACAGTAGTCAGTCTACAGCAATGGAGGATATACTTCCATGTCAAAAATGGGTCATTATTGTTAGACTACTGGAAGTTCCTGGACTTACTTCTTCTGGAATGAAGGTAGTGCAGAAGAAAACTTGGTACACCACTGTAGTGAAAACTTCCAAATTTTAGGGACATTCTTACAGGAGAAAGCCAACCTTTCTAACCTAAGAGATTTAGAAATGTCAGCTGGTTCTTTCTGATTTTGGCATTGAGATGGACAATCATTAAAACAGATGGGTAGGTACACTATGATAATCCTCTTTGTAATAGACATAATTATTAAAAATGCATCAGATTATGCCTCAAGTATTAATTTATGGAGCAGTCAGAGAAGAGCTGTTATTACTCTGAAGTGACTAGTTGCTGTTATGCCTGTTCCCAGAAGAAATACAATCATATGATGTATACATTAATCCCAACAGGGTGACCATAAAACGTAGGATTAGTAAGGTTACCCACGTCTAAAGGAATACAGGTTAATAACATGAAGAAGATATGCATAAGGATTTGAATCTGTCCAGACAGACTTTTTGCTTCACGCAAGGCTAGCAGTCTTTCAAGTATCACAGCAGTTGCTAGCTGACTGCTTGCCATTTGGACAAGTGGTAATCACATCTAGTCATACCCAAGAAACACCAGTTTTTCCCAAACAGATGGGAGCAGCCAGAGGGTGGGAGATCAAAGGACATCTTTGAAGGAAGAAATGATGGAAGGATTTGAAAGACAAGAATCTGAAGGGTTGGGTAGAAGCAGAAAGTAGACAATCCCAAATCAAATCCTCTCGTGTTTAATTTTTTTTTTAATTGTGTGAAATAACTAGATACCCGAGCTGTGAATGTGTAACAGTGGGTTCCATGTGAACCTTTAGAGCTGAGTGAAGTAGAAAGATTTCTTTCCATATTTTATAATTTTTTTTTTGTAAAATGTTTAACTTTCATCTCTTTAGCTTCTGACAATAAATTGTTTATTTACATTTACCTTATTTTGAGTTCAGGTTGATTTCAGGGTGCAGGCAAATGTCAAGATCAATTACTTCATCTGGACAGGGAAACTTAAACATGACTGCAGGAATTTTTTTTTTTTTTTGGTGGTGTTTGTTTTGTTTTCATTTTGTTTTGTTTTTTCTGTTGGCACTGTCCAGCAAATCTATTGTTCTTGGTTTTCAAAAGGAATCTTAGCATCTGCCCAGCTGCATAGGCCACTTATTGTTTTTTTTTTTTAATATTATATATATATGTGTATGCACATATATATGTGCGCAGGGGGGTTGCGTGCGTGTATGTGTGTGTGCATGGGGGTTTGGTTCGGTCCCCGTTTGGTTGTGTCTGCAGCCGGAGAAGAAATGCATAAACACTCTCTTCTGGTGCCGAACAAATCCATCATAATAATAATAATCCCTTTATTGTGATACAGCATTATTTTTTATACTATAAAATGGTTTATATTTTCCAAATGTTTATTCCTGTTAAATATCTATAACTCCAGCCACAGGCTTTCCTAAGGTCAGTTTCAAACAAACCATCTGAGGGTTAAAGTGTTCACAAGGTGTCCACGTGCCCTCTGCTCCAATAACAGCTGTGGTCACTCTTTGTTCACATGTGTTTCCCAAACATGGTGTCTATCTGTTGTCCTGTTCTGGAGAAGGCCTGTTTCCAAATATGGATTTCCTTTTCCTGCATCTCTGTTAGTTACAAGCCTACCAACAACTACACATGTTTTGGTTTCAGTGTCCTATCCTAAACTGACACATCTCTGTCACAGGTTGCCTTGCTTAAGCACATTGTTAATTCACCTAATCATGTATCCCTACAGCAAGCCAATGATAGAGATCTGTGTGAAAGAAACCTCTTCTGGCTAACAGCATTAATAAAGTACAGAATAGTCTGATCCTCAAAGAAGTAGGTGGGATACAACATTTAATTTACAAACAATTTTGCAAGTTTGAGTAGGTGATACTTATTTACTTCTCTCTAAAAAAAAAAAAAAGAGGAAAAAAGAAAAGCTATTCTTATACTTGAAAAGCATAAGGCAAGATTTATGACATTAGCTAGAGAGGATAAGCTAAGGAAGGAACTTCTGACAGTAGGAATGAAAGAATAAACAATCTGAAGTGGAGGATATTAAATGAAGTATTAAAAGACAAAAGATACTGCTCAGATGCATTAGACAAACAAGAAGTCTGTCTTGGACCTGGAAACACCTTAGCAGAAAGAGTCTGAAGGCAGTTAGAGTTGTAGAGAAGTTGTAGAGAAATCCCTTTTGTATTCTAAAGAATGGATGTAGCCACAGCAGATACAGTCCCTGAAAAACTGGATGTAATTTATAATATGAACGGTTAGTAAAACCTTTGTATTCTACATAGTTTTCTTTAACTTAATGGTGAGCTAAAGAATTAACATAAAGCCACCTTCGACAGGGACATGACACTCTTCTTTTGTACTGTGTTAATGGTGTTTATAGTTGTGTTTGTAATACAGGTACTATTTCTAGGGTATCATCTTACTGCAAAGAGGAAACTTGAGAATTTTGCTTTTGTTTTGTATTTGCACGTATCTCTTAGAATATGTCTTTAATTAGATCCTGTTTTGCCTATATGATTAATGTTTTCTACCCCTGGACACGCAAGGTCTCTGAAGAAATTTCCACAGGACCCTTAAAATAGAACATTTCTCTCCTTAAGTCCCAGGAGAGCAGGCGTCCTAATTGAGTTCAAAAAAGTTCTGTTGCACCTTTTAGTAAATAGAGATATTTCTCTTTAGTGGCAGAATTGTTATTGTCTTCTTACACAGTATTTTTCCCCTGCACTCTGAAAATCAACCAAAAATGCTCTGTAAACATGATTTTATTCTTGTTCTATTAATAAAATGAGAAATTATGTTGAAAAAAAGAATGATGTTTAAAGCTAACCTTATGTGATGAAGATGACACAGCCTTAGAAGATTATTTTCTTCCTTACCATGTTCTATTCTGAAACACCAAACTGTCCTTATCCAGCAAGCTCAAACTTGCAATTAGTAAGTCTGGTGCCTGAATTACCAAAACACAGAGCTGGAGGAGCTCTGAAACTTAACTGAGTCTCAGTACCAGTCTAGCCTGTTCTTAAAGTCTTGAAAATGTAGGTGAAGCAGATTCTCACCCTCTATAGCTTATCTTATCCAATGTGTCAGTTTCCTGATTGTTAGCTAAAACAGTTTTCTGTTTTAGGAAGTCTTATTAGAAGCACATCTGGCTGAATTCTTCTGGCAGTCTTTGAAGGGGGAATTACCTTTTAATGAGATTTCAATCATGCAGTTTGATGGAGGGAAAAAGACTGTGTCCTTCACTTAGTGAAATTTCTTTTAAATCAGAAAAAGGACCAAGGCTTCTTAATACTCATAAGAACAGTTTGTCTTACATAAAAACATAACTAATTCAATGGCAAAACTCTCACCACCATGTGAGCAGTACTAGGATTTCATTTGCAAGCTTTGTATCATGCGCCAAGTGTTGCAGAGGGAAGACTGTGTTTATTGCCAGTTTACATGTTATAACAGGTAAACATAGGGAAATGTGAGGAATATCTGCTTCCAAAGGGATGAACTCCATGGAAAGAACTTTGGAATGAGGAAGACCTTTATTGGCAGGATTCATTGGAAAGTGGAAGAAGTCTCTTTCAATGGATCGTTCTGTAGGATTATCAGTTTAAATGTTTTTTGTAACTATCTGGGAAAGATTTTTTTATCGCTTTAATGTTAGATAGTGCTTGCCCTTATACATGTCTATACAGTGTCACAGATGGTTTTTCAGTTCTGCAGTTCACTTGATTTGCTTGGTTCATTCATCTCAGGTAGTGTTCAGGATTGCAAATTACCATCGGATGGCAAAAAAAAAGCTTGCTATTCTCTACTACCTTAAAGCAAATGATCTCAACTACTTAGATCTTTGCAATGTCTATCTGTCCCCTGCTAGGCATCTACTCTATTGTAGACTCCAGCACTATATTGCTTCAAATGAGCAAGTAATTCCCTGTTATTAGCTGCCGGGAATGGGATACTTACCTCAAGTCATTACAAAACCTGGACATGACATACAATTAAAGCGTGGCATGCATTTCTTCTATGTTGTTTTTCTAGTTAATTAAGCCATTATCCAAAGTGATTAAATTATTTAGCCTAGAACAGTTGGTGTATTCAATCTCTTCTATTTTCTTCCAGTGAATGAAAAGCAAGCAGTGAGTATTAAGATATTGTAATTAACATTTAGTTCTGTTAATGATAAAAAAAAAGAACCCAAGCATACGATGAAATTAGTTACCTAAGTGAATTCAGAACAGAACATTTACAGCTGCCTGTGCATGCAGTGAAAACCTAGTTACTAAGTTACCACAAGCTGTTTGATTATGTGAACAAAGTAATACAATTGTTAATGCCTACATTACATAATCTGTCTAATTAGGAACAGATTCTAGAGTATAAAATCTCCATCATTCTCATCTCTTCACTTGTTTTCATTAAGCACAGTATTTTGGGCCAGTGTCTTCACTAGGAAATGCTAGGTAGGAGTGGGAAATATTCCTGTGTGTTCTTTAGGAGTCTGCAGAATAGACTCAGTTCAGGACATCCTGGCATCAATATAACGACTGTGAGCAGTCTGGCCATTTAAGGACCTATAGGTGGGTATAGAAGACATTGGTGTGGTATGAGAGGGCTGCATAGGGAAGCAGCTAGTGGGGGGGGGGAAGGGCTAGGGCTAGGCCTGCAAACACATGTTGGTCTGCAGCCAATGTGGCTGAGTCCATAGAGAGGACAAATGGCCCAGGAGACATGTGGCTGGCCTGTGAATCAAGGAAGGCCTGCTAGTGGCCTCCTAGTAGCCCATCCACACCACATGCCCTGGAGCTCCTGAATGGCTGCACCACACCTCACTCTGGCCTGGAGGGCACTGAGTGGTCAATGACCCAAATGTCCCACCGGGAAGGGGTGGTCATGGTGGTCAAACCCCATTAAAAAAAGTACGGATAGGCTGCATTTTGGCCTTCCTCTGAGGACCTATTTTTGTGATATGGCTTCCACACAATTTGGCAATGGTAGCTATTAAATTTCCTTACTCTAATCTCTTTTTCCTTCTCTCTTTACTCTTTTGATGTCTATTTTCATTTTCTTTAGTATTTTGGGTATATGTAACTTAAAGGGCCTTGTATTCTACTAAGCCAAGTTACTGATTACTTTGGACAGGGAGCTTTTGCGGGCTGTGTCTGTTTGCAGGGTGCTGTTGGTGTAATGCTTCTACCTTGGCTGTATGTTATTCCTGAAACTTTTGTCAAAATGCTTTCCTCACTAAAGGAAAAGAAGTCTGTTGTGGTGTGCAATTAGCATGTATTTCTCACTGTATGTTATTGTTCTGTTATATGGTACGTTCTGTTATAATGTGCCCTACCCCCCACCTCAGATGGTTTGTCTCTTCCCTTGTTCTCCCTTCCCATTGGCTGGACCCCCTATAAAAACCAGGGGCTGGAAATGGGAAGGGCTCTTTCCCTGGTTATACCTCATAAGCTTGGACCCTCCAGGTGGCCTGTTGCCTCTGGAGTGAATAAACTTGTATTATATGTAACCATGGAGAGCTGCCCGCACTTTCTTCGTCCTCTGTTTCCCTCAGCCATCCCCGGGGGAGTGCAGGGGCACTTACCCCCCGGCAAGCCCTGGCAGGGGATGGCTACAGAAGTCCTCTGGTGAAAATGCTTGTAGCATGCCTTCTTTATGCAAATCAACACTAATGGAAAGCAGAATAGCACCTTGATGCTCCCGTTGAGATCACCATCACCATGGGTGGCCCAGATCGGAAAAGTGTTGAAGCAGGAATGTTGGTGGCCTGCTGTGATCCTCTTGGCGTGCCTTTACCAGAACCAATGTTCCTGGAGCTATAGGTCCTGTAGCTCTCTGAACCCTAACTCTAACCTTCAGCCTAAGGATTGATGACACTGTGACTGAGGTCCTCATTTCAATGAGTGGCCCAGCCTGGAAAAGTGTGGATGTAGACTCATTAGTGGCCTCCTGTGATCCCCTTGGCATGCCTTTTGCAGTCCCAGTATCCCTTGCACTCACGGCTTTCTGGCTTTCAGAAGCCTAAGCCTGAGCAGAAGAGCATCTTCACTGTCCCAGACTGGAAAAGTAAGAATGCAGCATTATTGGTGCCCTGCTGTGATTCCCTTGGCATGCCTTTTCCACTCCTGCTATCCCTTGGACCTTGGGCATTCTGGCTCTCTGAACCCTAATGGAAAGCTGAATAGCACCTTGACACTGTCCCTGAGGTCCCCATCACCATGGGTGGCCCAGACTAGAAAAGCGTTGAGGTAGCAATGTTGGTGGCCTGCCGTAATCCACTTGGCAGTCCTTTACCAGAAACAATGTCCCTGGAGCTGTAGGCTCTGTGGCTCTCTGAACCCTAACTTATTCTTTGATGTAATGTCAAAGTACATTTAAATATAAGGGCCCTTACAGGATATTTATATATTTATATGAAGCAATCACAGGGAGGACTTGTAAGGTAGCAAAGCCTAAGAGACCAGATACCATCCATAATTGTGGACTTTTGTTGTTAACCCTTGTGACCGCATTACTGCTCAATGTGGAATAAAGCATATAAGGTATTTATTGAGAAATAATAAAATTGCATTCCCCAAACAGAATTTTTACCTGCAGTCTCACAGACTGATTTTGGAAAACAAAGGAACTGAAAGAGCAGCCTGCTGGAAACTACTGACTACAGGGGATAAAAAAAAGCCAATAAATCTTCATCTGAAAAGTATTGTCAGACAAATGGAATTAGCATTTGTATAAAAAAGTTAAAGCAAATTAATTGCTCTCTTGAACTTCTAACTTCCCTCAGAACTGAAGCATGAAACTAGGATGAAATTATGCTTTGTTCTGGTAACATTTATGTGTTTGTACCAAGTAATTGTCATTTTTGTGTTGTATAGGTGGTTGAACAAAACCTGGTGTTACATCTGGAGTCAGATGAGGTGTTTGCAGTAGTATGTGAAACTAGGCAAAATTCTGTCTCTGAGACCTTTGAAAGTAAGCCTCTAATGTAGTTATTGCAACAAACTTCTTTATTACCTCATACTAAATTGCATGATAAGGCCTTGGAACAACAAGGAAAAGACAACCGATAGTGCTATACCATGACAGATGATACAGATGTGGATATTCTGATTGATATTATTATCTCACTTGAGAACAATCTTCACCCATCTGAAGAGGACCACTGTACATTCAAAAATGACACTGATCTTTTATGTAGGACTTCAGTGGTGTAACAGTGTTATGGCAACAGTCTGCACTGGGCTAATCTTTCTTTTTCTTTTTTCCCCCAAGACCTGACAACCAGCTGAATGATTTCCTTCCACTACTACCCCCAGCCCACCAATGTTGTTACAAAACCCAGAGAGGCTCTCTAAGAGAGACAAATTTTATTTTGTGTGTGTGTTAGATGTAAGTAAATTCTTTCTCTTGAAAAATTGGTTTTGACTCAATTATGTGTTGGTCTGTGAAAAGTGACTGCTCTCAAGAGAAAACTTCAAACTTTCTTCTTCATGCTGTCAGCTAGCTATTCAGTAATCCAGGAGTGCTGTGCTGGGAAGCTGTAATGTTGTTTGTCATGCATTTTTTCTTCAGTATGGACATTCCCAAAAGGAGTAAGACCCCACACTTGATAAAGGTCAAATATTTGTTATGCGCGGAAATGGCAGGGTACACTGGGAACTGAGGCCATGGAGCATGGTTGTCTGCTGAGGACACTGCTAAGGCACTTAATTAAAATTCCCAGCAGGAAATATTTGCATGAAAACAGATTCAGATTTGGTGCAGACTGGAAATTTCAGCTTTCTGATGAATTTTATATCCTTTCCCTCTCCCCATCCCCCCATAAGAGTCTATTCTCTAGTTTATATGTAAACAGGCCCCATGGATTCCATTAAAAAACTTGCAAAATTCCTTTATAAATACTGTCACTGCAGTATTCTCACCATGTCTAACATAAAGAGAAGTGTCAGAAGTGTAGTGGTGATCACTTCTGTATGCATGTGAGCTTTAGCATCTTAAGGGTAAATAGCTTATGCCTTTCCATGGCATTGAAATTAGTGTAGTAGAATTGGTGTAGCGTCTGAGTGGCAATATTGTGTGATGTTTATTCGGTTGCTAGTTTAAAAATATTACAAGGACAAAAAGCATATAAAAGAAATGAAGCTCCACAAGCAGAGACAGCAATTACTAAATAGTATTTGGACTATTATGCTTCAGACTGCTGGTTTAAGGTACCATTCACTAGTCATGGTCATTTTTCCTGTTCTCTCCTGGTATTTCTGCACTTAGCAGTTCTCATTGTTGACCTGGGACTGAGCAGAATTAAAATCTTTTTTTTTCTTTCCCACACTCATCTTTAAACTTGGTGGGGATTTCTAAATATCAAAAATGCAAGTTAGAAAAGTTAATGTTCTAAATCCTGGGGTGGATGATTACATTTGTTGAAAATGAAGCTCAAAATGAAATGAAAGACCAATTCAAGTAGCAGTAATGTTTTCAAACATTTTGTCATGGATGGTATAGTCTCCTAGTAGAAGTCTTAAAGGGCAGTTTTCATAGTGGTTGCAATAAATTACATTCATATGGTGAGGAAAGAGGAAGAGGGATAAGTGAGGTCGCTTAAGGAGGAGTTTTTATAAGGCCTATCCACATGGCTGAGACTTGTAGAGTCAGGCTTTGTATTAGTGAAAAACTGAAGCAGAAAATTCCCTTTCCACTACAGAATCACAGACTCGTTTAGGTTGGAAAAGACCTTTGAGATCATTGAGTCCAACCTTTGTTTGATCACCACCTTGTCAACTAGATGATGGCACAAAGTGCCATGTCCAGTTGTTTCTTGAACACCTCCAGGAAAGGAAAATCCATCACCTTCCTGTACAGTCTATTCCAACATTTAACAACTGTTTCCATAAAGAAATTCCTCCTGATATCCAGCCTGAACCTCCCCTGTTGCAGCTTGTGTCTATGTCCTCTTCTTCTGTCACTATTTGCCTGGGAGAAGAGTCTGACCACCGCCTTGCTACAACCTGCTTTCAGGTTGTTGTAGAGAGCAATAAGGTGTCCCATGAATCTCCTTTTCTCCAGGCTAAACCACCCTAGCTCCCTCAGACACTCCTTGGAGGACTTACTCTCTAGACCCCTTGCCAGTTTTGTTGCCCTTCTTTGGACATGCTCCAGCACCTCAATGTCTTGAAGTGAGAGACCCAAAACTGGATGCAGTACTTGAGGTGCAGCCTTACCAGTGCTGAGTACAGAGGGCAAGTACTCTGATTCTGCTGGCCACACGATTCTTAGTACAGGCCAAGATGCCACTGGATTTCTGGCCACCTGGGCATACTCCTGGCTTACATTTAGCCAGCTGTCAGCCAGCACCCTCATGTCCTTTTCTGCCAGACCACTTTCCAGCCACTCTACCCCAAGCCTACAGCGCTACATGGGGTTGTTGTGGCTGAAGTGTAGGACCTTGTTGAATGTCATACAATTGGCTTTGATCTATTGATCCTTTTGCAGAGCTCTCCTACCCTCTAGCAGATCAACACCCTATCCAACTTGGTGGTGTCTGCAAATTTACTGAGGGTGGAGGACTGGGCCCAACACTGATCCCTGGGGGACACCACTAGCGCCTGGCCACCAAGTGGATGTGGCACTGTTCACCACCACTCTCTGGGCTCAGCCATCCAGACAGCTCTTAACCCAGCACAGAGTGCACCTGTCCAAGCTGTGGGCTGCCAGTTTTTCAGGGGAGTGTTGAACACAATATCAAAGGCTTTGCTGAAGTCCAGGTAGACTACATTCACAACCTTTCCGTCATCCACTAGGCATCCACCTGGTCATACAAGGAGATCAGGTTGGTCAGGTAGGATCTGTCTTTCCTAAACCCATGCTGACTGGACCTGATCCTGTGGTTGTCCTGTATGTGCTGTGTGATCACGCTCAATATAATCTGTCCCATAACCTTACTGGGCACTGAGGTCAGGCTGACAGGCCTATAGTTTCACGGATCCTCTCAGCCCTTCCCGTGGATGGGCATCACACTGGCCAACCTCCAGTCTTCTGAGACCTCCTCAGTTAGCCAGGACTGATGACAAGTGGTGGAGAGTGGCTTAGTGAACTCTTCTGTCGGCTCCTTCAGTACTCTTAGATGAATTCCATTTGGTTCCATAGGCTTCTGAGTGTCTAAATGGCTTAGCAGATCACTAACTAATTTCTCCATATGTGGGTGTGTATCTGGAAAACCAAGTTAAATGTAAGAACAAGAAGACGATATTTCGTCATAATGTGTGATGAAATACCTAGGTTTTTTTGCCAAGATGCAATAGCCATAACCTGATCCTATTCCCTTGGTGTAATTTAATTGCATTTTTGTACAAGTGGAGCTTTAAAGCAGTATTGTTTTTCCCTTTTGAAATGATAATATGAATGACTGCATGAATTTAGAAGGACATTTATTTTAATCGCATCTTCAGTAGCATTAGAACCCTAAAAATTGTATTTAAAAAAAATTATCTTTGTGGAAATAGTTCCCCAGGACGCCTTAAAACTTCTGCCTCTGCTGCACCAGCAGCTGCAGCCAAGACATTCTCTTTATCCTTGGACAAATTGTATGTGGATTTTAGTAGCGAAGATTGTAGTGCATCTGAGCCCCCATCTGCTGCAGGGCCTAAATCTGAGTGTGCACCCCTGTCAGCTCTAGGCTTGGAGGCTCTGTACCTTTGGTGTGGTGAGTGTGTCATGCAAGTATAGAATGCTCCAGTCCCACACAGATGAAGTAAAATTTTCTTGTAGAATTTTGTGTCAACATGGCTGCTGTTGGCTTGGTTTGTTGTGTTATGAGCTACAGACCTCCCTATCTACCAGTATATTGAGGATTGGAGAATTCTTGATGGGGCTTTTTTGCATATCAAAGAAAAGATTTTATTTTTCCAAGTGTCAAACTTGTCCTCACATCAATCTTTCAATTTTTTGACTTTTAAAAAATTATCTTTTACTCTTTAAGGAAAAAAAACCCGACAAAGATAGAAGAAAAAAAGGCAACAAAACCAACACTCTTTATATAACAGTTTCTTTGATGGCTTGAAAATTATTAATTTATATTTTTTTATAAGTGGCCAAATTACTTCACATCCAAAACTGCAGGTACTGGAGTGGGTGATGTATGTCAAAGAAATATCTGTGTTTTGGCTTACCATCTGTTTAATTAGTAGCTGCCTTTATTAACTTGTATTTTGCAGTATCTATTAACAAGTTACTTAATTTTAATTGAGTGAATTCCAGTTACAAGAGGGGAACTTGCTTCATAGTCATGACTGAAAAGAAAACACCTGACCTGCTTTCAAAGGAAATATCTCTCTAAAGATTTGTAGGTCTTTCTCTTGGACTCAATGTAAAACAAAGTTGCACCTTTTTGAGGAGAGGGATTAAGTCTGGGCTATTCTGTGAAGGCCTAGAAGTTTCATGTTTCTACCTTCAGACTTTTGGCCGGTGTTATGGTTTGACTCTGGCTAAATGCCAAGGACTCACACACACCCCTAAAATTTCTGAGAGAATCAACTTTTGTGATAAGGATTATAAGCAACTTTTTATTAACTATTTCACAAGCAAAACAGGCTCTAACTTAAAATATTAAGAATTCACTACTACTAAAATCAGAGCTTAAGAGTTCAAGAGTGAGAAGTTTGATAGATGTTACAGACACCTTCCCCCTCACCCCTCCCTCTTTCAAAGATCTCCCTCCTTCCCCCAGCGGCCCAGGAAGACAGGAGTGGTGGGGGGTTATGGTCAGATGTTGTTCCAGCCACCGATTTCAAAGAGAAATCCAACCCCCTGCTTTTCCTGTAGGGGTTTTCTTCCCAAAACCAGTCTGTTACGAAACTGCTTCATGGATTTTATCATTGTACTGACAACAGCTTATTCAAGTATTGTTGTCACATAAGTCACTTTACCGTAGGTGCAGTCATTCAGGTGCTGCTTGGCTGCTTCAGTGTAGGTTCTTACGGGCCGCCAGTCTTCCCAAGAAATGCTGCTCTGCTGCTCCAGCTGCTCCCATGGCCTACAGGATTCTATCAGGCCCCCGCTCCAGACATAGACATCAAACATCCCACAGGATCACAGCCTCTCTTTTTTCCAGCACTTATCTGCTCCAGCGTGGAGTCTTCCAGTCCTCCATGGGTTTGCAGGTGAATTGTCACTCCCTATGGTCCCCCACAGGTTGCTGGGGCCCTATTCCAGTGTTTAAGGCATCTTCTCTTTCTCCTTCTCACTGACCTTGGTGTTAATCAAACTTCTCACTCTCCTCTCCCTTAAGTGGCCATGATGTTCTGCCTTGCCTTTTTTTTCTTCTTCTCCTTCTTAAATATGTTATTACAGAGGCGTTACCAGCTGACCTTGGCTAGCTTGGAGCTAACAGTAGCTGTAAATTTCCAGCAGCTTCTTAAAGAAGCCTCTCTCATAGCCCCCCCAGCTAATAAAATACTCTGACTACTTAAAACCACAATGGCTGGTTAGCAATTTTATATTTGGTATTTAATTGTATTCTAAGACCTTACTGAAAGCTAAAATTCGAGATGTGTTATTCAGATGTTAAAATGATAGCTTGAATAATCAAGGAGGCTAGTCCATAGAAAATAATGGAATATCTTCCTTTTCATGTTTTCTCCTCCTGGTAATGAAAAATCAAATTATTCCATCAAAATATTTCACAACAATAGAAGCAGATGTTGATTGAGAAAATGAAAATGTTTCAGTCCTTATTAACTGGTGAGAAGAATATTTT
Source organism: Calyptomena viridis (assembly GCA_013390005.1). Classification (NCBI taxonomy): domain Eukaryota; kingdom Metazoa; phylum Chordata; class Aves; order Passeriformes; family Eurylaimidae; genus Calyptomena; species Calyptomena viridis. The sequence goes on from WEIV01009743.1 coordinate 47,098, forward strand.
AGCTCTTGTATTAAATCAACCTGAGTTGCTGATAGCTATAGTAAAGTGTCTTACTGCTCACTTGTCATGAAGTGTATGAGAAGAGGAAGAAACTAATTTTGCTTTCAGTTGTAGTGAAACATCTGCATTTCTACAAAACAAGAATTCTGAATTTGTTACCTTTACTATTCACATGGAGAAGATATTTAGATAGCTTTTTGCAATGTTGCAATCCAACAAGTTATGAAGACCAACTTCTCAAAGAAAAATCTCAGGATGAAATAATATATTTGAGCAACATTTTATGGAGTAGCATTTGTAATGAATTGTATCAAGGCTCTGGGCTGACTCACATTGATCTGAGGTACGAAACCTCTTTCACACTCAACAAGTTTGAAATCTTCCTCTTGAGCTGGAACACTCATGTCTGTGATTTCCCTTGTCATCTCTTTCATACTTATGACTTGACAGTAGTTAGCTTGTGATATCCAGATGTGGTAAAAAGCACCTTTCAGAAAGATAGGAGTAATTCAGCTCATCAGAGCTGAACTATGCATTTCTAAAGGCAGCAGTGTTGGAGTCCAGGATATCTGGACTACCCCTCAAATTGCCCTGGAGGGTCTGGGACCCTCACAGAGACCCCGGGAGAACACATCTTTGATCTGTGCCCATGGGAAAAGTTTCCAACATTAATGGAAGAAGCAAAAGCAGTAAAAAAAAAAGTTATAGTTCAGTTTGTCACAGAAGCGAAACTTGTAGTTTTGGGTTTTGCAGTATGGAAATAAAAGAAGACAAGATGGAGGATTTTAGGTGTTGCCCTAAGTTCTCTTTTCTTCTTCTTCTTGCTCCACGCCCTGCAGTAGAGTTGGCACAAAGGCATTGGTAGAGTAAGATTGAGGTAGAAGAAACGTGTTAGCAACAAGTTATGATTACTGGTACAGAATTGTAAATATAGTATGTAGTATCAGTTCATTGGGTAACAGAGTCCTTAAAACCTTTCAGCAGCTGCCATTTCATGGCTTTTGCAGCACATGCTTCAGTGTGTTAAATCCAGGGTCAGGATG
>WEIV01009743.1:49773-103927 GCA_013390005.1 Calyptomena viridis
TATTTTTATTTTTATATTTTTTTAATATTTTTAATTCTCTTGCTGTCTGTGTAACTTTCTGTGATGGTAGGTAAATTTTGTCCTGGAGTCACACAACGCAAGGAGTCTTCAAAACTTCTTTAGAATTCTGTAGATACTTTGGGTGGACATAGGACGTCTAAGTTCTGCCAATGAGAAACTACCATCTACCAACACCATATTGCCAGGTGGTGGTAAGAAAACAATTGTGGCACAGAAAAAAAGAAATAATTCCTATTATGAGTTGTCATCAGTGGTGTTTTTCAGGCAAGCAAAGTGGGGTCTTTTACTCACTAAGAACACACATTGCTTTTAGTGGAACAAGTTGCATACATGTAGTTAATTTGGTTCTTAATTGATTTCTGGATGGGAGTTAAGTTTTACTGGTTAGCAATTTCACATTTACCTCAAAAAAATTTTTTTTTTTGCTTTAATCAGAATTTTCATTAATGTTGTTGAACTCCATGCTTGTCATGATATATTGCCTGAAGAACAGCATTTGAACTGTTTATCCCTTGAGTACTATGTATTTAAAATTTTCATTAACAGAGGAAATTCCAGTCTACTTCTGTAGAATATTTTTTTTCTAAAGTACATTACTCCATAGTACATATTTTCCGCTTATTTACTAAACTTCAAGGCATGAATTGCTGTTGATTACATTATTCAGCTTTTCGCTCCTTCTGAGGGTGTGGGGGAAAAGCTCCAGAAAAGCCTCTTGGAAAGCAGCTGTCTGCTTTCAAGCCTGGGCTGGTTCTTACTGGACTCCTGTGAAATGGTGGTGCTGTGATACTTTAAAAAGCAAGGAAAAAGAGGAATCAGCTTTTGGCCTGTGACAAGAAAGCTACTGAAGAGTTGCATTTTGTTTCTCTGTCTCTTTTTATACTGAAATCTGAACTCCTGGGTTATAGAGTCATTTAACTTGAGTCTTCTTTCCACAGAAAAAGTAATTATATTTCCCCCTGAATTGCTCTCTTTTCCATATCAAACTATTCACATGAACTTAGTGTTTTCATCTTCCATTTAACGTGCAACTATGTTCTCCTGCTGCAATCATCATTTCTATTGCACATCATTTGTCACACTCTGCTCTTCTCCCTGTCACATCAAACATAAGCCGTAGCTTTTCCCTTAGGGCCTAACTGTCCTTCCTTCCAGCACCAAGAGCTCAACTCCTATCACTCGTCTGGAAACTTGAAGTAACAGACACTTTCATCCTTTTTTTTTAAGTTCTTGGACAAGTACTTTCATGCTGTCTCCTGTACTTCCTGCTCAGGTACTTGTGAGCAATTCCAGTACCCTCCTCCACCACTTTGAAGTGACCTCATTGCTCTCTTTCAAATGCCTATTGTAATTTTCCTTACAACTTCCATAGTACCTACCAGAAACTTGACAAGAGCTGGGTTTCCACCAAGGAGCTGGCATCAACTGTGATTATGAGCACTCATTTCTCCTTTTTCTGATACCCTTGCCTGTGTGCCTGTTTGCTTGTATTCAAACCCTAAATCTTGGAGTCTGATGCTTTGTTTACTTGTCTGCCTATGCTATGGGCTGTTATGTGTGACCAGCAGGTTGGTGAGTGAAAGGCAAGTCTAGAAATTCACACCACAGTTATTGGGTGTGGTGTTGTGTTTGTCTACCTTTTCATAATAGTTTGTTCTACCCTGTTCTGTAATAGTACATTCTGTTAAATGTATACACCCCTTATTATGTAAATCCCTGAAACTCCCCCCAATTCCCCCCCCTTCCAGTCTTCCCCCCTATCAATCACCTAAAACAAACCTTCTGTTCCAGCATATTCCCTGCCAATCAATAAACCCCATCCTAAGAGATCTCCTAATACTCGGCAGGTCATAGGCACATGTGACCTTCCCCATCCCTCCCCTTACTCCTATTGGCTTCCTATGCTTGTTCATCTTCTTCTAGCCCTTCCCATCCTAGTCTCCCATTGGCCTGTTCCCAGGTTACCACCCCCAGTTAAAAGTGCCTGCTTTTCTTTGTTCTGGGCCTTTTTGGGTTGTCACCCTCTGAGTTACCAGAAGTTCTAAAGCTGTTGCCTCAAATTTCTGGAATAAACTCGGACTGAGTCACCCAGAGAGGACTTCCTGCCTCCTTCATCCACTAATAATGCGTAAGGGATTTATTTTTCTGGGACAGATCCTGCCTTGATTTCCCTAACGCCCTGGCTGTTGCTATAGGGAGTTAGCTGGCTGTAAGGGACTTCAGCAGTGTCCAGGGAACGTGTTAATTGAGGAACATCCATCCACTGCCTTGTTATGTATCTAGCAATTTCATTTTGCTCAATGTTTTCAGTATAAAGGCACCAGAAAATGCAACGATATACTAGTGATACTATAAAATTCATTCTACAAGTACATAGATGTGTTTAATATAGATGTGTGCCAAGCTGCAACAATGATGGAAGGCTTTGTTCCCTCTGTGATGCAAATGTTATCACTCAAATGTGTGTTCAGTACCAGCCCTACAGAGATTTCCTTCCCTAACTCCTGTCAAAACACTTCTGGGTTCCCTTTCTGGCAATGCAAGTTTGTGTGAACTTTGTCTATTTTCATAATAAATAGTTTGATTTATTTTATATGGAATATATGTATCAAATATAGAGGATATAGAACTGCAAGGTGAAATGTCTTGAGAAGTGTTACTATTAATAAAAGTCTCAGTTTTAGCTCGTATCAAATACAAAGATAACCTAACCATAAATTTCCAGTTATATTGTTAGTTTCTTATATTCAATTAGCTCTTTCTTGCACCTAGTTTTTTAGTGCAATAAGAAAATACTTGAGTTATATATATTCAAGAAGAAACTAGAAAATAGGAATTAAAACTCTGTCCTTACCTCAGATTTCAGAAGGTCATAAAGAGACCAGTATGAGCTATTTTAATATAAATTATAATTAAAAAAAATTCTAATAAAAATCACTTATTTCAGTCCTATTCACAAAAATTTTAGGCTTTTTCAAAAGGCTTTTATGCTTTTACCTTCTAAATGTTAGTCAAACTTTTAAATAATTAAACAGTGATGGCTAGAAAAAATATATTAATTATGCATCTCCTAGGCCACAGAAAGAAGTCATTTTATCAGGATACAAAATGATTTAGTATGCATAAAATTTAACATTTAATAATACCACAAAGAACACTTATTTTAAATGTTTCCATGTTTCAGTCTTGTCTAATTAATATTTAAATGTTAGTGCACTGGTTATGTTCTTTTTTCTCTTACTCAGTGCAATTGAAGTTTTTTGTTTAGCAGCCCTTGGCTGAAGTTTCAACAAACCATACAACAGGGTTAACAGGGTACCTGGTATAGACTTAAGGATCCCAAAGTACCTGAGAAATAAGGTTCATGAGGAATGCTTTCTTTGCAAACATAACCTACTGAGTATCGCCAAAAAATTATACAGAAGAGGGTTTGGAAGGTATTATGTGATTTAAAATAGGTTGCATCCATCAGACCTGCATTTTCATGCATAACTGCAAAAGCAGTGAAGATTGTTTTGGCTAGACTAGAATTTACAATTGTGCACTAGAGCAAGTGTTCTAATGCCCTCTTGAATTTTAGTTCCTGAAAGACAAGCTGCACTTGACAGTGTATTAGACTATTCAAGAGCAAAGCCAAAGGAGAAGCCTGTAAACTGAGCAATTACTATCAGTTGAAGTGCCAAAGTGTTACTTGTAAGATAAGCAGTGTAAATACAACATATAGATTGAGCTAGATGACATGTTGTCATAGTCTCATCTATGAGTCTTATTCTTACCAAAATAAGACCTGATGTTGTTTATTTGGGTGAAAATATATTTCGAGTGCTAAACCCAGACATCTGAATAGAATAGAAGACCTGCCAGGGATGACTGCTGCTTTATTAGTTAACTTATTCTTGTCCCCCCCTCAGTGGCATGCACACACTGGGGCAATCTTCACTGATGTCAAGTAGTGATACCATTAAGGAGCTGTAGTATCCTGAACAAGTGTTAAGATATTTGAAACCTCCGTTTTGTTCCTTCATGTAACTTACTTGTGTACAGCCTTTCTCTTCACTTCCCTCCTTTGTTTCTTCAGTGTCTATCTTTTCCTCCCCTGCGAATATCTGTGAAGAACTGGAAAAGTCCTAGATGCTTCACCAATTCATTTGTTCTCTTCCTTCAGGTGAAACCTTTGATTAAATAATCCATGCATGCTTGTGTCTGTGATCAGGTGGCACTTTGAAATGTGAAGCAAGCAGTTTTGTGCCAAAATAAACCACTTCCTTTTGGTCACAGAATCAGAGGATAGCTTAGTAGGTGTCTTGGTTCTTTCTCAGCTTTCTTCATGGATCCCTAAAGCTATCTGTGTTCTATATGTGGATCTGTAGTACCTTTCATTCTGCTATCTACCCTCTCCAGGCCAGTGAGGACTTGTCAAGGACTGTGGGCCTGTGCTGACATGGCAAGCTGCCAAAGTGGGGCAGTGGAAGCACTGTTGTATGCCCCACCCTGCTGCCATGGGGACAGTGATTCAGCAAAGAGGCCAGTGGGAAGGTGAGATAGCCCCTGAACGTAGACTTGCCCTTGACTTGATGCAATCCCCTTCTCCTTGACAAATTCAAGCCATGAAGCAGTGAGACTGAGAGCACTAAGAGTTTAGGTTATTAGCTTAGAAGAGTTGTTCTCTTATGCCAATTGCTGTGCCATTAAAGTGGAAGATTGGTCTCTACTGACACATAATGTCCTGGACCAGCAATTCATATAGTGTGTCAGTGCAACATCTTTATAAGTGGTTCTCTAAACAGCTTAGATTGTTTTGCAAAGATTCCTATCCTGACATCACAGGAACTTAGATGTGAGAGTTAAGACCTTAGAATTGTTGTCTTCTAAGCACAATCTTGTATCTTGATGTGAAGTGCTGTGTTTATCTGTAATTTGTTTTTCAGTCTTGGAGCTAAAAGTTTGATTATATATTTTTAAGAATCCAATTTCATTTTTAATGTTTAGATTCTGCTGGAGATGGCCCTGAGGGAAGCTGATGAATTTAGGGTGCCCCTTTCTTTAAAGAAAACTGTTCCAAATACAGTGATAAGATCATAATCCTCAGGACCGCTGTTCTGTGAGGTGTATATGGGCTGGCAAGGATTCTTTGCCAAGCTAGTAGGCCAGTATAGGAACTGGCATTGCTGAATTGTGATTGCATTGTGCAGAAAAAGCAGGACACAGATACATGCCTTCTTTACCCACTTGGAGACACCAGGGGGCTTAGGGCAGCTTCCAAAGTACTTCACAAGGTGCCCTTGCTTCTATGATTAGCAATGAGTGTGTTTCCTCATCTTGTGAAACACAAGCAGCATATCTGAGCCTAGTCTGGAAGAGATCACAAATCACTTTTTAAAAAAATTACATTTTTGAAACAATTATGCAAATGAGAATATTCTCATGGTCAGAGAAGGAAAACCACTACAACACCGATTAAGAGAATGTCATTCCATTTTTTTTGTCTTCCCTTGTTGCTAATGAGCTGGTCTCATTACAGAGTCTTTGACATTAGAGGTGATGAGGAGTCAGGGCCAAGAACTGGGAAGGAGCTGAGACAGGGTCCTTGGGAAAACACACAAGTGCTGTTGCTAAGGCATGTCTGAACAGTCTGTCTGCTTTGTAGATCCAACTGCAGCCCATAGTTGCCAGCGTCTGAGTCAGTTTTGGACATGTCTGGGATTAGTGAGTTTGCATTAGGCATGGCTGTGCCCTTGAGGCAACAAATAGGAGTTCTGAGTTTGATTTCACTTTTTTTTTCTGCTGGTCTCTGAGACATCTGAAACAAGAAATGCTTTGCCTCTGTATATGCACTGTGGGGAAAGAAAGAATTCCAAGACAGCTCTTCTTCTTTCAGTTAATCTTTAAATCCAATATTATTCTAATGCTTTTTAGTGCTCTGCAAGAAAAGCAAAGTTGAGCCACTGATAAGGCTTTATCTATAAGTAAATATTTCTTTTCATCATAAGAAAACCAGGCTTTAAGGACCTGTAAAGAAATTACATCCTTTTCCTCTCCACAGATTTGATGAGTTTTTCGGTAAGAAAATGGTGGTGAAGTGGGAGTTGAGGAAGAGGTAGTAAAGAGACAGCATCTACCTACCTGCAAATATAAAATGCTTTTATATTTGATAAAGGCAGTGAGCAAAGGGATGAGGCTTGAGCAAGTGGAAAGCCTTGATGGCTTTGACAAGCCTTTTCTTTATTCTCTTGAACTAATTGAGTCACTTGACAGGCTGGCATCAGGGTACAGTCAAATTCTGACAGGCTAATTTGATCTTGTGGTTCCAATGAAACATACATACGGCACTCATTACATTTCGTGACAATCAGTGTCATTTTCTGCTTAAATGCAGACAGCTCAACATATTTATTCAACTGCCTATTTGTAAATGAAGAAAGCAACCCAATGATGAAGGTGAAGCAAAAGGGGTAGGTCAGGGGAATAGGTCTATTTGCACTCTTGATAATGCTTGGGATCCAGGAGGAAAATGGGAGGTTGACCATTAAGCTGGTCTGAGTCAGACTGGTAGAGCAGGAGACAGAAGGGTAATTGCCATAACCTGCCATTTGTTGTGGCAAACAGGAATTTTCCTTTCTGCAATAATTGAGCTAGAGATTGAAAAGACTGGTCTGCTTAGCAGTAGCTGCCTGCTGGAAACTGAGTAAGCACAAAACCAGTCAGCTTTGCATAATCTTAACTACTTTGGGGAGGTTATCGAGGAAAGCAGCCAGCTGGTCTGTGCGATGCTGAAAGACAGCAATCCTCAGCCATGAGCTGCCATTCAAAACTGAGTACATTAGACTGTGTGCAGTCTGACACAAATAACTATTAGTGTTACAATTCTACAATCAGAACTCTAAGTGATAAATAACTTTAAAAAACTTCTTGATTTTCTTTTTTTTTTTAAACTGATTTGTATTTGCTTAATGTCACCTTTGTATGCTTGCTCAGGCAGATTTGATTTGGGCCCTAAAATTATCAGATAAATGTCTTATGAGGGCGTAGGTAACAAGGAGTATGCTTTTTCAGTATTGGCTTGTGTTTTTTAAATGTGTATAAGTTCCCATAACTCAGAGTTAGGACCTGTTTTGTTACATCATCTTTAGATAATGTTATAATCTTAGCACTGTTGTGCTATAAATCTAGTGAAATGAAGACTCCATGATGTTGTTCTCTCTCCTTTCCAACTTTTAAATTCTCTTTTGACAGAAATTGTACTTGTCTCTTGGAGTAGATGCAGCTATTCAGTGAGACTGTAAAATACCTGAAGTATATACTGTCAAATCTTTCTTGTAGGAAATGAAAAAAAGCATGTATGCTTGTAATGCTGTAACGTAAGACTTATTAATTTACTTTTTTTTTTTGATGATGGTTGTTGAGGTCTGTGCGCAAAGCAGAGACAGCTTGTGCAGAGATTGCCATCCTTGTCTGTTGCTAAGTTCGTTATGATTAATACTCTTATAATCCTAAAAACAAGAGTTGGAGATGTCTAAGATCTGTTTGTCTCAGGCCCCGTTTGTCCTGTTCACATGGTATAGCTGTGTTTTGTATATTCAGATGGGCTCTACTGTTTTCTGATCAAGAAACACTAACACATGGCTAACTAAGGCGCAAGGAGTCTGCATTGAGCTATATATGGTTAATTTATGTAACATGGCAGCCTTTGGCTTTAACTTCTAGCCTATTTTCAGTCTTTGTTTGACAATTAACAAAATTTAGTTGTCACTTTTGGGACAGAGGAAGAGAAACTTGCATTGAAATCTTGCAGGTGTATTTCATTGAAGCTACTTGAATTCAGGATCTGGCTTTGAACAGCTATTATTACCAATGGCAGGATTTATATTTTAATTTTTGCTTTGTTTGTTTTCCAAATTTCACTTCCCTAAAGAGTGACCATTTTATGTAACTGATATTTTATCTGGATTATTTGATAATTTTATGTAGGCTTTATTCCATTTTAAAGTATTAACATGTTTCTTCAAGTGTATCCCTGTCTTCCATCAACACAATCTTTCATTTCTCTATGAGTTTATGTTGATTATGTGCTAATGAGATGATGCTGTCATTCAAAATGAAGATCAACATTTTAATGCTAATTCACTGATTTCAGCTTTGGAGAGAAAGCTGTAGTTAGATACATCATGACAACTTTGTATGACATATGTCACAGTTTGAAATTGATCCAACTAGGTGTTATGTTGTAAACACCTTGTTTCCCCTCCAGTGTTCAGAGGCTGAGATATAATTTATTCCAATCAGGATGTACTTTGACAAGCCAGCTGAATGGGATGCAGCTGCTGTTGCTAAATATTTCCACCTCTCTCTGGTTTTCAGGTTTTCCAGATGTCATAATCTTCAGAGCTCTCCATGCTAGCATTATAGGCAGCTCTGCCAAGGGTTAGGAGGAAGTGAGAGAGGGATGCTCTGGAAGGAAAAGTAGTCCATTACACTCATCATAGAAAGAGATGGACAAAGGATTTTGATTGGAAAATCCTCCTGGAATGATGAATAACTAATTCGCTTGGATACTAAATCTAACAGTTATTGTGCATTTGATGAATGCTTTGAAATTTCTGTATGTGTGTAATGGGTTGACCTTGGCTAGATGCCAAGTGTCTGCATGATCTCTCTCTATTCCCCCACCCCTTTTCCCAGCCAGGCAGGGGGAAGGGAATAAGGTGAAAACAACTCATGGGTTTTGTGATAAGGCAATTTACTATATGCAAAAGCTTGCATGTGCAAAAAGCAAAGCAGAAAATCTAATCTCTACTTTCCATTTGCAACAATGTCAGCTCGCGTTTTGAGAAGCAGGGCTTCAGCCCTCTTGGTTGTTTTTTTAGCGAGTAGCCATTGGAAACAATGAATGCCCTCTGCCCTCCTGCTCCTTTCCTTAGCTTTATATCTGAGCTGACATGATATAATATGGAATGTTCCTTTGGTCAGTCTGGGTCAGCTGACCTGCTTGTGTCCCCTCCCAAAATCTTGCCCTTGCCTGATGCTGCACTCACAGCAGTCAGAACACTGCTATGTTGTCTACCAATACAGAGCACAGCACTGTGAAGGCTGCTGTGGGGCTCAGATAGACTCAGTACAACATGGAAAGACATTTCATAATAACATGACTCAGAAACAGTGAAACAATAAGCCTTTTAAACCCAGAGATTATATCTCAGCTGAAATAACGTTATTTTTGCTTTGGAATACAAAAACTTTGAAAGCCGGTGTATTTCCCTCCACTCCACAGGCCTGGCAGGTAGTAAGTGTTGCAGTAGTCTTCACATATCAATAGAGATACTTGTCTCCTAAACCAGTCCTCCCAAGCTAGTGAGCTGGATAACTTTTTAGGGAAGTTTTGTACAGTTTGTCATTGTCCTTTTGCAGTGGAATAAGCAGTGGAATTATTCCTTAAGGTCTTTTGAAAGTCTGTCAGTGTGTATGTTAAAACTGAGTCATTGCCTCTCAAAGACTGCCAAAAAACAGTAAAGCTTATCTGTATTTTGTTCAGCCATAAGCATCACAAAAACTTATTATCCCATCCTTAGCTAAATACATATGGTCTTCTGTGCTGTGGATTATCTGACTGTCTAGTTGACTTCAGCATAAATCTGACTTACTCATTTTAAATGACATAAAAAATATTTTGTCAAACATTTGTTTTCACTGATAATGGCTAATTTTGTTTGTAGTCTCTAATTTTTCTTCTGCAGTTGATATTTTTTACTTCAACAATGAAGTAAATTGGGAGAAAGTGAGACAGTTATATTTTTGATAGAGCAGAATAAATTAAATTAGAGCTGGGTCTTGCATTTTATTGACTCTTGCAACTTTTGTTGTTGATTTCTAGAGCTAAGAAATAAAATTCAGCTTGCTGCACTCCATGTATCAAACATATGTACAGTCCTGAAAAATGAAGTGTCTACCTAAGTGTGCAGGGTGGTGTAACTTAAGTGGAAATCTTCATCATATGGTTTATTTGAAGACATTTCCACTTTGCATCTGGTAACCAAAATAAGAATTTTTGTTTTTTGTTTACTTTGGTTTTGTTTTTACAAATGCAGTAATTTAAACTATTTTAAGGAAAATTTTCATGATGATTTGAAGTCACTTGGCATTCCTCTCCAGCTTAATTAATCTAAATTATTTCAAGCATGGAAAAAATAAAAAAGTTTTTCCATCTGAAGTTTAATATGCAATTTAAAAAATATCGTATATTTATCATGTGATTTAACTCACTGGTATAATTTTATGACAGAAATGTTAAAAAAGTGCCACTAAATATGCACAGTTCTGCCAGGATAAATTATATTTATGCTGTAAATTCACTATGAAAATTATATTCTAAAGTACTAGTTTCTGAATTCATAGACAAGTGCTCTGCTCGACTGCACATGGCATGTAGTGATTTTTTTTTAGTACTTTCTGATGGGTTAATTTGACCATTGTGTCCTACTGGACCCTTCCTTGCCCCTCATGTAGGAAGAAGACTAGATGGAAGTGATTCTTTGCTATGTTTTTTTCCCTTGCTCTTTTAAGTTTCCCTCAGACCTTTTTGGGCATAAAGAGTAGTTTTTACTGATAGTCAACATTGATTTCATTTCTGGTGCTGTCATTCTGGTGCTTTGTAAAGGTAGGAGTTGACAATGAAGAATGCGCTTCAGTACAAAGTGAATACCCAGAATAAAAAGCACTTTCATTTCCTGCATGCCAACTTCACAGATTGTACAATTCGAACTTTAAAAAACCCCACAGAGTCTTGGACAACAATGATACCTGCTGAAAAGTGATTGCTTTTAAGTTGCTAAGCAGAAAGAGGTCAGCTGTCCTTTAATAGCTTGGCAATCAGAACATGGATTTTAAAATACTATCTGAACGACCAATGTTATTTTTCCATCTTCCCTCTTTTTATGATGGCTAAGCTGTTTCACTAGATTTGTGCTTCATTTTCGCTGTGACATGATAATCAGAAGTTGAGATACAAAGAATGTTTTTTAGTATGAAAACTAAATTTATTTTTATGAGCAGTTAGTGTCTCCTAGAAACTTAAGAAATTTTAGTGTGTCTTGAAACAATCTTAATTTTTTGAAATTAATCCAGTGGTATTAGATCAACTTGTGAAACCTGTTCAGCACAATGGGTACAGCTGGCAAATAAATGGCTCCATGCAAACACCCTAATCTGTTCTTTCTAACCTGCCTTCCATACTGCAGTGACCAGCATGCCATCATTCATCAAAGGAGATTTATGGCACTAATACAATCACTGTTGGAGTGGTTGGAAGAATATAGTGATCTAGAGTGTTTAACAGTTAAGATCAGATTTTGTTGTTGGTATCAGAAATGCCATACACAGGTAGATCAAAAATTGTGTACTGTTAAGTGCACGGATGTTGTATTTTTGACCCTATGCAAGCCCAAAATGAAAAAGTGTTTCCTTCTTTCTTCTAGGAACTCCTGTCTCTGGCATTTATACCCTGATAAAATGCACATAAACATTGTTTCCAGAGATAAATATAGGGGGATGTGTTGGTATAACTTGGAGTAATTCCATTTATAATTGCAATGTTTAAACTTATTGGTATTTTATCTGCTTTATTTCTCATACTCACTTGTGTTTCTTGTCTGTTTCTTCTGCTTGTTCTCATGTACAGTCTCGTTCTTCATTCCTATGCAATGCAATGGCATTTATTGTTCCATGTGAGAATTCTCTTCAAGAAGGGGATCTGGAGGGATGGTGTTTTTCATAACTCATTACTCCTTTCCCATGTTAGCTTGGGCTACCAATGTATCTCTACCAATGTATCTTCTTAATTTTTTGTTTGTTTGTTTGCTCTTTGATTCCTTTTGCAGTGTGGCAATGGTGTTTTGTGTACACTTTTGGTGTCAGGGCTATCACAAGCAGAGCTTCTACTGATGGCTTGCCATAGAAGAGGGAAAAAGATTTTGGGTAAAAATGTGAACATGGAAAATTCCAGCTTGTCCAAACAATTTGAACAATACATGTGGACTGGCATGCCATGTTGTGAAGCTGTTGTCAGAAAATTGTTATCCAATACTTTACATATGGAGGATGGCAAATACATCCAGAGTTTTCCTTCAGAGCACAGTTTGCTGAACAAAAAGGAGTGGAACAGAAATGGGTGCAAATACCCTTTTGTTCTTAGGACATAAAACTTCAGGAGCAAGCACAGTGCAGGAATGCTGCTTGGTATTCTGAGGCAAATTCAAGTATCATGTATGATTTTTTTTTTTTTAAAGATAGGCCAATTTTTCTACTGCTTTTGTCAGAACTGTTATGTGACATCACACTCATTTCCAAGCTAGAGTACTGAAACAGTTCACCATTATTAAAAAATTCACTGGTGTTGCTGTGGTGTTGGGATTTTTCAAAGGTTATGTGGTGACTCTTATCCCTATGAAATTTAACCTAACAGTGCTGAATAGAGCAGGACTAGCAAAATGGGCCAATGTCTTTGGTAAATGACTACTGGTTCACATGATCTCCACATGATCTGCATCAGTGTGGCTTCCCTTCTGCTTTTGTGCTGCTTATTATTTCTTGACACACGGAGGCTCATAAAGCTGCAAAACAACTTACATATAGATTTCTGGTACCTCATAGTGAATTTTGCCCCAATACATGATGACAATCCGTTGTGTGGAGATGCTACTGAGTGATTCTAAAATGCAAAGCATGGTGCTGATCCACAAGTTGCAGATTTGTGTGAATTGAATTTGATCGTTTGGAGTGGCTCCACTGAAGTGATTTTACAGCTTTGTCTTAACCTGTCTGGGAACCATTTGTGGTATTAATAATGTTTCAGGTTGGCTCGGCATCATGTTCAGTGTTTCAATAGACTACCATGCTAAAAGGATGGTTGGGCTTTATGAAAAACTCACAGTCCTATTTCCAAAATAAATTCCAAAGTAATGCTTACTGCTTCCTCCCAGTCCATTATGTGCTTTGAGGGACTTTTTATCAAAGCTGGTATAGTACATAACTTCATGTTATGGATTCTTTTTTTTTTCTTTATTATTCCCTTTTTCTGGTACTTCATTGCTATTAAGCTGCTTGTGATTAACAAAATACACGTTTCTCTATTCTTCTTGTTAGTCTATGGTTTTTTTCTATTAGGTTTATGCCCTAGAAAGTGATCTCTTATTTCAAAATTTGTTAGAAGCTTCTCAAGAATTTATAGCTTTATCCTGAGGAATAAGTGCCTGGAATTGAAACTGTACAGAGCAAGTCTGACAGAGGCTCTCTGATCCTACGAAGTGACTCACAACTGTGGAGCAACTGAGGGATAACTGCTTTTTGCTTTGATTTCCTCTCTCACGGTTCTCTGCAAATCTTGATTCTGTCCACAACTAGAAATGACACAATGACATGAGATATAAGCTTCAAGTAGGCTGTTCTGGCTAAGTGTTGGTTAGGACAGGGCATATTCCAAAATCACACAACTAGAGCCATTTGATTACCTCCTGTTTCCAAATTTCTTTCCTTCAGGAAACAGACTCTGATGATACCTTTATGAATAAAATCAGACCAGTTCAAGCCTCCTCAGTCCTGCTGTCTGTTTGTTGGACACTTGTGCTCATCTTGTTTTCTGATGTTTTTGTATTTCTGTAGTGTCATTGTGGGTCTAGACTTTGCTGCTGACTCTCAGTGGCTTCATAGTCTAGTTCCTGCAAGAATTTGTCTCAGGGTTCAAAGAGACCTCATGTCTTCCTTCATTCTAGCAGCTGCAGATACATGATGTTCCTGAACTGCTTGGTGTTGTGAGTATTTGGCATTAGCTCTGCCCTCTCAGCTCACTTAGTAGGGGCAGAAAAGCAGTTTTCTCTGAGGAGAAGGGCTCATCTAAGGGAGTTCTTGCTGCTTCTAGGCTTAATTTCTGTTTCCTTGTTCCTCCACTAGTCAAAGCTTCAGAGTACAAGCTGTCAGGGCAAATACTGTACCATGTCCATGGGATTTAATGCCTTCCCCAGACTGACATTCAGAATAACTTAGATACTGCTTAATAGGAAGCCTTGGTCTTAAAGTTGGTGTAGAATGTGTGAGAGGCTTTCATCTACCTTCAAAAGTTTTAAGGCTATTTCGAGGGCCATCAACATATGTTCTATCACATTTGTGCTAAAGCAAAAATAACTGCTGAATCCCTAAACCCAGTGCAGTTACTGTGTATTCACAGTTTTTTTACTGAAGGATATTTCTGTTGTTTGCTTTTCTGATGCCTACCTGAACCTTCCGAAGTTGTCTCTAAAATGGTTGTTTTGGTCTTCATTTTTAAAAAGATGTTTAGGTTTATACATATCCCTTGAAATCAGTGCTCTTGAGGCCAAGCAACCTTTGAAAAGACTGGCTCTAACAGTTTAGTCTAATTACCTTCTCATATTTTTGTTTTCTTTTTGCCTTTTTTTTCCCCTTCAAAATCAAGTAAAACATTTGAAATTAGATTAAGGGTGTTGTTGATAATTCCCATTATTTAATCAGTAGTCATCTCAAAAAGCTCTTCTCCTCAACAAAGTAGACCTTTGAATACAAATATATTAAACTCTTACAAGACTCATGCAGAAAAAAACCAGAAAGATTATTAGATCTATGCAATATTTTGCCAGTGAAGGTATAGTATCATGCATAATTACATTACTCTTAAAGTGTAGGCCCAGACACAACATTAAAGTTTTAGTCCATGCCTATGAAAGCTTAGTAGAAGCTCTCCAGTGAAGGGCTTTTCATTCACTAGTCAATAGCAAACCCATACAATTGTATAGTAATCAGCATTGTTTTCAACCTTCTTCAAAGGGAAATTGATTGTAACAAATTCACTTCAGATTCTGCTTTAGATTTCAGTAGAAATAAATTTAAAAGAGTTGTGATTAAAGGCCATGCTCCTTATTGCATTGAAGAGATATCAAAAGATTTTACAAAGAAGGAGACCAAAGATTGAGGATTACCTTGCTGTCTAGAGAACACAGCTACACTGAAACAAATTAAATCCACCTCAAACTTGGAGATTTGGCTGTGTGGCCCTGGGAAGAAAACAGCTGTTCCTCCTGCCTCAGTCTGGATGCTTGGATGTTCTGAGCTTTTCATTTTCATGTATGACCCTGCAGAAGTAGGTGTAGTGATGGAGGGAAACACTATAGTGGCTGCTGCTGAGATGGAAAGGGCACCCCTATGCCACTTGGTCACAGTCAGGGCTCTTTCCACCCTCCTGACAGGTGGGGCTGGGCTGTACTCTCTGTTCATCAGCCTGAGGCAGAGATGGCACACTTAGTGAGATAAGATATGCCCAAGATTTTGTGTCTAGCCAGTAAATTCTGTAATGTATTTTAAAGCTGATTGTTAACTGACTATCTTTTTAAAAATCACTAGGCAATTGCTCAGTACTGAGAGCTCAGTTCTGCCTCTTCACAGCCCACATTAAAAATCTAGGCCTGGAAATCTTGCGGGCTTTTCTCTTTTCTCAAGAAACTGGACAGAATTGCTCAGAAGGAACAAGCTGTGGGGCAGGGCTGTGGCTCTGTCTATGCATGTTTAGGTGTTCCTGAGACATGAATGATACAAACTGCTTTCTGAAGATGTGCTTTTGTTCAGTACTGGAGAAAGAAGTAAATGCTTAAAAAAAGGGTTGTAGATTGGGACTTGCAAGGCCTCATTTTTTGTTTATAGCTCAGGATTGTTTCTGTAATTTCCATGAAAAAAAAAAATCACAGAATATTGAAGAGAAAGAGCCCTCGAAGTGGCAGTTAGGTGAGTGTTAACAGCATCTCACCTTATCTTGCCTTTATCTGGGATAAATTGTGAAGGTTGACTGTAATCTTTAGATTCAAAACATCTGGGAAAAGCTGTGAGCTGTGGCAGTGTCCTATCTTTCTCTTCCAGTACTTGTTGTTTAGAAAGATACTTCTGTTTTGGTTTGCTTTGTTCTGGAGACTTGTAGGTGTCCAGTTGAAGAAAAGGCTTCACCCAGACCTGAATTCAATGCCTAAACTCTAGAAAGTGATCAAGAGTTCATACATCCCAATTTTCTACTGGTTTGCTCAAAGGGAACAGTCTTATAAATGCATTTATTTGGCTTGGTCTTCTAAACTGACATATTGGCATAAACTGAGTGCTGATTGCAAGTTCCTGCTTTTGCTATGGAAACTCAATGTTCTCCCCAAAGCAGGAATTTCAATACCTTTCCTTTAGGTGTTTACATCATCTCCTAGTCTCTAGTACTGGGGGAACTTCTGTGCATACAGAGAGGTTTGGAAGCTGTTTGGAACCTACAGTTCCTTGGTGTTACTGAGCAAGATTTAGAAAGCTTTTAGCATGGTGTGAGCACAGATGTTAGTTGTAGCCAAACCAGATCCACCTTTGCAGAACAGGTGCACACATTGTGGAAATGTGAAATAAAAATAGTAATTAGTGAGCTTTTCAGAAGCATGATGTCTTTACTCTTGAACCTTGAGTATCTCATCTTTATACTTTTCTGCTAATAAAATTTGGTTGATCTTAAGTTCATTTGTAGTTCACCTCTCTAGAAAGGGCTTTGACTTGTTTATAAGGCTTTTTTTATTGCTTTACAGCTGAGAGAATTCATGTTGATGCTTCATTACAGACTGAATAGCATAAACAGTGAATGTGGGATAGAAACATTGTTGTTTTAAATTCCACTAAACTCCTTGGCTTAAAAAATCCTAGTCCTAAAAATCAGATGTTTTGGATCAAAACATAGTGTACTGCATCTGTTTAAATCTGCATAGGCAACAATAGAGGTATCAGGAAGAAAAGATACCGACACAATCGTTGCAGTGAGGAAGGAGGGTAGTTAGCTGAAATCATGTTTCATTCTTCCAGGTTTGTTAGATCAGGACTCTAATGAATAGTGCTGCACAATCAAATGCTTTACAGACATCATTTGCTCAAAACACCATTTCCACATTTAATGACTCGTTGTTGAATGTTTTGTATATCTAGAATTTCCTTTTGTTTTCCTTAAGAATATCATTATGGTGTTCAAAATATTTGCTTTTATCAGTCAAAAAGACTAATTGAAGATTCTTTTCTGATACAATTCAGTAACTATAGAAGAAAACAAAATATTTTGATTGCATGTTTAGACTGAGCAAGTGGAAGAGGTAATGCTCCAATATTAGCCTTTGATGGGACAAGACACTGCTTTTTTCCTCCTATTATAAAATGCCATTTTGAATTGCTTTGTGCAATTATCAGTTTGGTTGTTTTTAAAGCTGCTCACACTTTGCAGTCTTTTGCCCTTTAAAAGCTACAGCAAGTAGCTGTAAGTCTGAAGAGGAATAAGTGTAAAGAATAAGTGACACTTTTGTGAAGAAGATACTACAGTTCTTTTCATAGGTTGTAGTCAGGATAAATCTGAGGAGCATAATAAAATATAAAAGAAAATTATTTTAATGTCTTTGAGTAGAAAGTTGTTATTGTTAGATAAACTTTCAATGCTGTTTATGTCATGATGCTTTGAGAAATATAAAGTTGTTTTTTCTTTCTTTGAGTTTTCAGTGTGAAGCAAAAAGTATTTCTTCTTTTTGCTTGTATCTGGATTTTTCTTAATTTCCTTCCATACTGCTGCCTTTATTATATTCTTTATATTAGACAGCACTACAGCCAGTGTTTAAAAGTGTAGACACCATTGTGGAAAAACATCCATACTATGGAGGGACATCTAGGTCCATTGATTCTAATGCTTTTTTGCTTAAAGTTATGCTGAGCTGAGCGTTAAGTGAGTTTTTATGTTTGTCAGGTAAGAGCATAACTGTTCAACACAGGAGGCAGAATCAATCAGAGCTACTTAAATTAAAAATTCTGGGTCTTGCTCTCTAATTCTCAAACACCAATGTGTAGGGTCAATTTTTTAGGGTCAAGTTATGTTGCAATCAGATGTGCATGTCATGAAAGCAATGTATACTGCATTGTGTTACTGAAACAGTGAAGCATGTTAAAGTATCGACTTCGTTTAAAACAAAAAGAAAAATTCACACCAAAATATGCGGATCTAAATTGTGTGAATTTTTTCTTGAGCCACAGTTCATACAAAAACTGTACGGATTTAACTACTACAGGGGTGGTTATGAGGAAAGTTAACTCCATCCTAGCTGGACTGAGTACAGCAACTAAATAAAAAATAGAGAACCCTTTGCAGGTCTTTACTTCTTTTTCTCATTAAAACATACTTCTAATGCTATGGATCCATAACTTTACCAAAATGATGATGCATCTGTGTTTGATTGAATGACCTTTGATTCAGGAAGGATAGATAAATTTGTAACTAAAATTGCTGCATATGACTTTCAAACCAAGCTAGACGTTATATGTGAGATGTTTTAAGCAATGTTCATGCATTAATAGCTTTATCCTTGTCTGGAGATAAGATGAATTGCTTTGGACAAAACAGTGAAAAAAATGTGTACATCTCATTGCCATTTGGTTCCTGGGAGACTTCTCTGATTTTGAACTTACTCTTTGCAGACAGTAGCCTGTATGCACTGGTAATCACTGCTGGAAAACAGAAAGCCATCATTGCTGTGGGACATTCAGGTTTGTCACCCTGGAACAATAAATCTCTTATCATACAGCTGCCATAATGAGCAATCTGTTTTTCAGTGAGAGGGTCAAGTGCAGTTGATATCTTACCAGATGCAGATAAATCATTTTGTGCTATGCTGTTCTACTAATGGGAAGGAAAAGTTCTGGAGATCTATTGACTGACAGAAAGTTTTGTCAGTATTGCTATAGTTCTTTTAGGGTGAACAGGGAAGTAGAGGTCTGTGTAGCTGTTTGAAATATTCAGGAAGCTCCTAATTCAGCATTAGTTCCTACAGCCATATGCTTGTTAAGTCCTTAGAAATACTCAGGCAGATGAATCTCTCTGTTGTGTAAGACAGAGCTACAGAGTTGTACAGAATTATTACTCACAGCAGAATTTCCCAAGGCTTTAGCCAAAGGCATGCTTCTGACAAGCATAACGTTGAGTATTGTCTTTCATATTGCCCACTGATGGCTTTAAGTTAACATTGCTGATCAGGGCCTGCAAATTTGACAGGTTAAAGAATTTTCACCTTTAAATTCTGAAGTGTACTTTGAGCCAAGGTTAGCTGACACCTCCTCCAAGCTCTATGGCATCCTCAGAGAAACCTAGCCCTTGATCTCCTCTCTATCTCTACTTATTCAGTGTTGGCATACTTTATCATTTTGCCTTGGAAATGGAAAGCTTGTCTGTTTTGTTGAACTCTTGTTTACAATTGACTTTGTATTAAAAATCACCCCCGCCAGGGCTCAGAAATATTTTACCGCTGCGAAAATCTTATGAGCATTAAGGTGAATCTGGACATTTTGTCAACAATGCTAGGAAGCTTAGGCTTTTCTTATTTTAATCTAGAGAATGGTGGGATACTGTCTGTATCTTGCAAGGGACATATATAACACTAGCCATGCAAATAAAGCAGCACACTATGAAAATAATTGAGTCAGCATGGACATGGAATAAATCCTGGAGGTGAAGGAAGTCTGTGAATTAATTTCACTTGACAGTTTTTACCATGCACAAAACATACTAGTTATGAGGCAATTTAATCAGTGAAATTTAATAGTTAAACCACCAATATACACCCACACATTTTTATTTCCTTTTGTTTGCAGTAATACACTATTGGAAGCCATTGTGTTAACTCAGACTCTATGCTAGAATTCTAACTTTCTAAATAATAATTTTATTCTTTTTTTTGTTTGTTTGTTTTCCTTCTCAAAGGATCTCCCAAACCCTTCATCTTGAACAGTACCTTTGGCTACAAAAAGTACCAGTAGTAATTCTTCAGACTGCTAGACAGGCAATGTTTGGACTGAATGTTTGCTGAGGATCAAAAAGCTGGGTGAGGAGGGTGGGACTATTAGGTTAACTGTGTGAAAGCTATTTCTGGATAGAAAGAGTGATGTATTTCTCAGGTACCCATTATGAAGGACAAAGAGCTGTGGCTCAGTTTCAGGTATAAGCTTGTTAAAATTAGAGTAATTTTGTACATAATGCTAAGCTTGATCCTTAATTGTTTCTATATAGAACCTCGAGGAACTTAGAATTGCACCAAGTATGTCCGGATGGAAATTCACTATTCTGTACTTCCATTTCATTAAAAAAATACAATCCCTCTTCCTTTTTGTACAATTCTTTGGTCCCACTTTCCAGAAGCTTTTATAGCTGCTTCTTGTTTAATCAGCCAGATCTCTTCTTAGCAGTTAGAGCGGTAATTCAAATAACTATTACATGATTTTATTTTACTACTTTTTCCCCTCCCATTTTCTTCCTTTTTTTTCCTCTTTTGTACCATTAGTAAATTCTTCAGTAAGTCTGGGAAACTGTTTCCCCTTGTGATTGTAAGGGAATCTGGGAAATAAGTGTTTATAGCCAACCTACCATAGTCTGTGAATCTATTAGGACAGTTAGACTCTGAGGAAAGGTCAGGAAGAATAACCTCTTTCAGCTTCACCACTCCTTAATCTCATTAGCTATCTCAAAAAGTTGTGCTTTCTATTCTGATGAGGGTAGCCGTATTATAATATCTGTCTATAAATAGGTCTTAAATCAGCTGCAGGTGGATAAAGCATTATCCCTGAGGACATAAAGGCTTCATACAGTTTCTGGAATGTGCATTTTTGACCAGTTTCTCAGATTTGGGAGTAGTGGAGAGAGGAACAGTAATGAAGCTCAGCTTACCAGTTGGTGATCCAAATCTCTAGTGCCTGACATCTTTGCAAATTATTCCCTCAGGCACCATTTTTGTGTGATGTCATCTTTCTTGAACAATGGGCAAAATTTCAAAATATTATGCATCTTTCCTGAAAACTTGAAACATTCTCTTAGTATAGAGCTTCTTGGGTGAAGCTACTTAAGTGTTGTTATTTGCTTGTTTTTAGGATAGATGTTCAATCTGTCCTTGGAACATTTGATTTAAGACCTTTCATGTGTATACTTTTGCTTTTCCCTTTTTTCTGTTTAGGGACTTTCTGCAGAAATAAGAGGATTTAAAATAGAACTTGGGTGTGTTTTAGTGTGATATGATATTAAGCTTACCTTCAGGTAAACAAAGTTTGAGGTCAGATTTAAATCTCAAGCTACAGAAAGCTTATTCAGTGACTGTACTTTGTGTAACTGTAGCATTGGTCAGGTTTGGAGGATTTTGGTGGTTGTTTTCATTGTGTGTTTGATTTGTTTTTCTTCATGTTCTTTTTCAAATAGCTTTTATCATGGTGGTAGAATTTTCAGTGTAAGAGTCTCTGATCTAACAGAAAGTCTTGACTTTTATCTTGGAAGAAAACAGGATGAAATATTTCATGTTGGGTCTGTCACTCCACTTGCCGAATAAAATGTTCTCTATCATGTATGAATCACAAACAATGCTGTAATTAATACAGCGTCGTTATACAAATAGCATGCTAGTAGTTCAAAATACAATCTTCTATTTTTTATGGATAGCTCTTCAGCTTGTGATTTGGCTCTGAGTGATTTGGCTCTTGCACAACTGTATTATTCAGAATATCTGAGTTTTTTAAGCAATATTGTTTCTGTCACAGGAGTTGCATTTTTTGTTTGTGTTTTTAATCTCATCTTTCCCAGTGAGGCACTTACTTGTGAAGAGGATTGTCTTTGAAGGCTCTGTTTTGATTATTTTATTTATAGCAGTGCTCAAGCTGTGTATTCTAGTCTGCCTTGCATCTGGACAATCTACACATGTTTAGTTGCTGAATGTTATTTAGGCCTGGATGTCATCCTTTATTCAAAATCTGTTGCCCTGAACCTCCCTTGCAAAGCTGTTTTATGAGCGTTTTACATTTCTCGTGTGCAACAGTAGATTACTACAACTTTTACATGAGGTGCATCATAGTCTGAAGTGCAGGTTTAGGAGTATAAGCCATTTCAATGTCATATTGGAAGAAACAGCTTGGTAACTCTATTTTTGAACTAGCTGACAACTCTGACCCAGTACTTGGAGAGGCTGTTTTCATCTAAAATATTATTTCCACTGAATTCAGTGAGTTTACATGTACTACTGGTTAAGTAGGATCTAGAGAGAGATCTACTAACATTTAAAATCTTGGTATATTTGGAACTGGATCAGGTCATGTTTCTGTTTGTCCTGAAGTTTCTGATAACATCAAGGCCTAAAATAGAAAGAGTGGAAAAAGAAAAATGCGTCTATGATTACAAGTGAAAATATTCCTCTGAATGAACTTAGCACCAGAATTCATGAAAATGTATTTCTATATGATTTGAATGAGTATAACAAGTATGATGAATGGGTATAACAAGTATGATGAATGGGTATAACAAGGACCAGGAGTTTGTGTCTTGGTCATTGCAATGCATTTTAAAGAATTGTAACAACTGTGTTATACAGTGCAACTTCTGGGACTCTTGTACAGAAACTGTCACTCAGTATCTTTCTGCTGTTTGACATGTAGGGCTGTGCATAATAAGATTTTGGATTCACAGCTTATTCATGTGAAGGACTTTAAATATATGGGTTTAATATTGAAAAAATACTGTTGTGAGTTAGAGACATATTTATATCCTTATCCTGACTGCCTGAAACTTCAATTACTTTTAAAATAATCAAAAAATCAATTAAACTCTCAATTTAGATTTATGACAGAAAAAAACCCCAAACATATATATGAAAGAAGTAAGGATAAAAAAGTATTGGGTTGGACAAACTGATGGAAGATAGCAAGAGCCCTGTTTGATTTGTTCTGGCTTTATGAAATGTAGATTTTAAAAATGTGTGGGTTTTATTGTACTGTATTAAAATAAATGAGTCCATCAGTTACAACTGACCTGTATATTTCAAGTAGTTTGGTGCCACTAGCAAAATACTGAGGATTTTCTCTTGCTATTAATTTTATACAGCTCTCTGATCAAGCATGTATGTTGAAATCTTTTTAATTAGAGATCCCAAATACTCAAAAAAATAGCTATTTTATGTCAAGTTCTTCTCTACCCCTCCTTCTTACCTTTACCCTTTGTATGCCAGTGATGAAAATGAACTATTTCTATACGACATTGTAAACACTATGTTGTGTCTTCTGTGTCATATTCTGCTTCACAGATACACTTGGCATGAATGTTACTTGATATTGTGTTTAGTAAAGCCTATGAGTAAATATTTTCCTACTTTCTTTTAAAAAAATAGAGGAGTCAGAAAGCATTTTTAAAAGTAAACCTACTTTTTTTCCCCCTTTAATATTCTTTCATAGAAGGCTTTAAAGGAAATCCCACATATGCCCAAGGCTTCTGACATTAAACATTATCTGAGCTTTGAGAAATCTACAAAGTGGTCTCTGCAAAGAAGCAAATGTATGGCAATATTATGAACAGCTTGTGACTGAAGCAACAGCTAGAATATGTGGTCCTATAGACCTGGTTCTTCATTACTCAACGCTCAGGGTGCAGTGAATGTAAGCTTTGTCCTCTTTATCCTCTCAGTCATGGCAATTAACTAAGGATCTGGCTGTTGTAGGAAGGATTTGTGCAATTTAAGGTTTGGATGACAGACCTTTTCCCCTGAAGTCATCATGTCAGAAGAATGGCTGATTGCAAACTCACCGTAGCCCTGCTTGTGTGCTGCTTACTCTGTGTTTTAGGACTCTTGCTTAGGTATAGGCACCTTTCTTTGCAGAGGGTAAGAGGGGGCAAGGAGGTCTTAATTATCCACCGTCCTAGTTACTTTGCAATGTGCAAATGACAAGACAGGGTCCTGACTGCCTGAGGACTGCGATTACAAATTACAGGCCACTGGTATAGAAGAAGCAGTCTCCCCAGGTAGTGTCAGTAAAACAAAGAAACCTGTTTTGCAGGCCATCTTGTTCTGTTTGGTATGTTAAGCCCATGGTCACAGCTGAAATTACACCCATTCAAGGACAGGGATGCACACAGGACCTAGTTATATTCAGACATTTCATTACCAATAAGAGCTGGCTCTTGAGGCTGCAGCTCCTGGTTTCTGAGCAAGGGGGGGAAAGGAGAGGGAAGTTCCCCCCCTTCCCGCTAAAGATCCCCCCTACAGCCACTAAAGTTCCACTCAAGGTGCCAGATGATGATGAACAGTCTTTCTCCTGCCAGAGAGCAATACAGAGGTCTGTGTTGCAACAGACACACACAAATCACTAAGATCAGTGATGACAGTGCTTGCCTTCTTAGGGGGTGCATCAGCTTTCACTTGCTCTTTTCATAAACACAGAAGAATCAGATTAGAGCTTGGTTTTTAATAGCTAAGAATTTCCCCCCTGCCTTTTTTCTCATCTCACAGTCTACCTCAATGGTGAAACAAGACTCTCCCTGGATCTGTCTCTTATTAGGAAAAGTGCTGGTGATCCCAGAGGAGAGATTCAGATTGGAAAAGTGTCCCATTCCAGAAAAATCCTGTCTTCAGCTCTGCATTGTGATGCACAAGCATCTTTACTTCTTAGCTACAGGAAAAGTAGATTTTACTTTGGCATTTCTATTCAACGTCATGGTCACACATAAGTTCTTCCATATTCTTTTTTTGACAGTCTGAATGTGGTTGTTGTAGGGTAAAAAATAGGCAGTGAAATTGCTGGCTTCTCCACACAGCAGTCTGCTCCAGTTGTGCCGTGAAAAGGTGAAAGTGGGAAATACTGCTCCTAATGCTTTATCCCATCCTCAGGGTCTATCATGGGCCATAGGTATCTAAACTCCTCCAACCTTCGTGTGGGAGTCACAAAAGTCAAAGAGCATTTTCAATTCAAGGATTATGCTCTTGTTCTTCAGAAGCAAAGGCAGATGCCACTGCTGCAGATGCTGGAAGCAGTGGTGTGGAAACAGAGATGTTGAGATCTCCTAATGTTTCCAGTAACAGCTTTTTTGTTATACCTCTGAAAAGAAAATATCAGGCAGATAGAAGAAAATGAGATTCCTGACCTGCTTTTTGAATTTTCTGTTTAGTAGTGAAGGTTTTTTAAGATGAGCTTTTGTGTTGGGGTTGGCTTTCACTTGCCTAAGTCCAGACAACAGTAACTAACCCACTTCTTGGGTGGGCAAGATGTCCGGGCACCAGAGCACCAAACGGCTCTCCACTTTAGAGCTCGGGCACTCTGTTGACTCTGGAGCCACTAGTTAGGTGGTAACGCCCTGCCACACACCTCGCAAGAGGCTTCTTGAGTGTGGTCAGTTTGCCCTTTACCTAAACAGCACTCCAGGACGAAGGACCTGTAGCCACTGCTTGCTAAAGGAAGCAGAAAATGTCTCTCTGAGTAGGTNAGCCTGCCCTGCAAATCTTGTGTACAGTTTTGGGACCCTCACTACAAGGAAGACATTGAGGTGCTGAAGTACATCCAGAGAAGGAAACAGACCCGGGGAAGGGTGTGGAGCACAAGTCTTATGAGAAGTGGCTGAGGGAGCTGGGGGTCTTGAGCCTGGAGAAAAGGAGATTCAGGAGAGACCTCATTGCTTTCTATTGCTACCTGAAAGGAGGTTGTAGCAAGGTGGGGATTGGTCTCTTCTCCCAGACAGCGAGTGATAGGATGGGAGGAAACTCCTCAAGTTGGACCAGAGAAGGGATTTAGGTTGGATATAAGGAAAAGCTTCTTAGTCAAATGGGTTGTCAAGCATTATAACAGGCTACCCAGGGAAGTGAAGGAGTTATCATCCTTGAAGATATTTTAAAGGTATGAAGGTGTGGCACTTACAAACATCCACAAATGGTGGACTTGGCAGTGCTGGATTTATGGTTGGACTCAATAATCTTAGAGGTATTTTCCAACCTGAACAATTCTACGATTCTATGAAAGGTGTGGAATTTGTTCGTTAGTTCATAGCGAGAAGCTGCTTTCTGAAAGAAAGCAATCTGTGTCTATCACAGAGGATGAATTGTGAAGGCTGTCAAATCCTGAAGCACAGTCAGCTTTGACGGGAATTACTGTATTGCATCTGATGAGTGGATTTAACAGTTCTTGGAGAACATTTTTAGTACTCTAGTTGCAGACCTGACGGACTTCAAGGGAGAAGCAACCATGGCTCAAAGGAAAGAGAAAGAACTTTTCAGTGGGCACTGTGCATGAAAATATTTATATAATTTCTTAGAAGACATTTGCATCAAATTTTTTGCTGAGTTGGAATGGAAACATTCATAGAGAGAAAGCAAGTGCAAAAGAGCTGAACGCAGGTCTTTGTTCAGAATTGTGCTGGACTCATTAGAGTCCTCTGTGCTATATGAAAGCCAAAAATGCATCAGGGCAGTGTATATCAGAAGACATGACTGGAATTTATGTTTCTCAATCTTAGACTACTCCATCATTTAATGTGACAAGATAATATTCAGTAGCTTCCAGATGGTTTGCTCACTTGACTGCCTAAATACAATGTTGAGACTGTTTTTCCCAGGACAAAATTTAGGCATAGTGATTTGAGCACCTGCTAGGTCAGAGAAACCCCTTTTCCTGAGTGACTTCTTTTACTCATCCATCCTCCTGGGGACTGCTATGTGTTGACTTTGTCAGGCACATAAAGATCCCCGTACCTCAGCATTCTTATGCAGCTGTCTGCAACTTTTATTTTCATATCAACAGCCTTCTGTTTAAGCAGCGCTCATCTCACATATTGTGCACCAAGTTCCCTTCTACAAGGGCAGCTGATGTTGGCTGCATTTTAGCTCCAATGACAGATGAGTTTCTCCTGTGCCTGTTGCCATATGTAGAACTTTGCTGCACACAAAGTCCTTGCAGTGAGATGTCTCAGCATCTGGGAAGTGCCACTCCACTGAGTTCCTGGTTCTGTCTCACTGGGCCCTTCTGTATCCTCAGGAATGTGGTGACAACCTGCCGGCTGGAAGACCAGGTAGGAGCACTAAGCAAGTACTACAAACTCATACTTTCATTTGAGTAAACATCCTTGTTCCTGGGATCAGGATGTACTGCCTTCTCCTTTGCTGACTTCCCTGTGCTGCCAGAGCCATAACAGGATCTTCAGATTGTCAGTGACTTACTTGCTTCCCTCTGAACGTGATAATAGATACTATGGAGGTTGCTCTGAGAAGGCAGCTACATCCAGGGGTGTAGGATTTCCAAGCACCTCTATGGGGGCAGTTCTCACCCTTTTTTCCCCTTTGCCTCCCCTCTGTTAGAGAGCTGCCAGGGGAAGTTCCCACAGCAGAAGATTCATGTGTACAACCCTGTTTGGGCAGCACAGAGGCTGCACCAGTCCTGCCTTTGAGGTTTTGGTTCACTGGGCTCTTGGCAAGACTGAGCATACCAGGAAATCTGTCTCTGCTCAATGAGGGGCTGCAGTTCAAGTACCATGACATGATTGCCATATACTGTGCTGGGTTTGGCTAGGGTGGAGATAATTTCTTCACAGTGATAGTATGAGGCTATGGCTTGAAATTGTGCTGGAAACAATGCTGATAACACATGGATGTTTTTGTTAGTGCTGAGCAGGTCTTATACAAAGACAAGGCCTTTACTGCTTCTCATCCCATTGCACCAGTGAGTGGGCTGGGGGTGCACAAGAAATTGTGAGGGGACGCAATCTGGACAGCTGACCCCTATGATCACAGGGATATCGCATATCATATGGCGTCATGCATAGCATATGGAGCTGGGAAAGAAGGAGGAAAGCGGTACACATTTTGAGTCATGGTATTTGTCTTCCCAAATCACTGCTACAATGTGATGGAGCCCTGCTCTCCTGGGGCTGGCTAAATGCCTATGGGAAGTGGTGAATGAATTCCTTGTTTTTCTTTGATTTTTCTTTGATTGTGTGTATACGGATTTTGCTTTAACTGTCTTTATCTCAGTCCACAAGTTTTCTCTCATCTAATTTCATGCATCACTCTTCTGATTCTCAGCAGCAGCAGGATGGAGGAGTGATGATGCATGGTGCTTAATTGCCAGCTGGGGTTAAAACATGACATGCACAAAGTTTAAAGATGTACCTGCTAAGTGACTATGTAGATGTGTAAGTCCTCATGCTACATGCATTCTTGTGGGTGTGTGTGGCTTTTTGCCTAATGAGCTTGGCAAGGATTTCTGGAATGGGGGGAAGGGAGAGGGGAGGAAGAGTTTGCCCTCCTATGTACCATGTGGCAGACTTTTTCTTAAGGTAATTTTAGAACTTTCTTTGAGAACTTTTGAGGATCTGTGACACTTGGCAACAAAAACAAGAGCGGTGTCTTCCGATGGCACATTGCAGTAGACATTTAAAAGCTACAATAATGAGCGTTGTATTTGCCAGGAGGTGGTGGGTAGTGTGGTGTGGGTTGTGGTAACATGTAGGGAAGACATTTTTATGAAAGTTTTGAAAAAAACCTTTTTGTTGTATGTTCCCTTCCTTTGTGGGTAACTGGACTTGGTGACTCAGGTGATATTTTCAAGCCATGTGCACCCTGTTCTAAGCACTAACCTGCTGTTAGCTGTAGGTTGTCTGCCTTAGTGATTAAACTGGGAGACTCATAATGCAGCTCCACTAATATATAGTAGAGTTCCGGAATGAGAAGTTCACAGTGTAAGGGTAACTACTTTGTTTTCACTGCACTATTTTTCACTATCTTTTATCTTCTTTTTAGCACATTTCTACATTTATCCTTAATTTTTTTTTCAGTTAAGTCCCCTTCATTGCCTTTGACAGAAGAAGATGATAGGTCAGATCCTGCAGACTTCAAAATTCATTTGATCTCCAAAAAAATCTTTGCAAACAGTTTGGAGTTTTCATTATGCCATTGAAAAAACTTGACAATGTTTTAGGTTAGATACTGTACAGCTAGGGAATTTTGAAGGTTTCTGTTTTGAAATAAAACACCACTAATAAATGAGATTAGTTCCAATATATGATGTGGCTTTGCAAAGGTCCCTAACAGATTAAGGAATATGTCTGGAGGGAGTACAATGTCATTTTTATTCTGTTCTGTGAGTTACAACAATTGACAGGTTCATCAGCTGTTTCATATGTTTTGATAGAGACAATGCAAACAAGCCTTTCTAAATCTGTGCTCTCAGTAACACTCCTGCTCCTCCACTTGGAAACAATTTTGCTTTACTGCCTGTTGTTTTACTCTGTACTGTTATGCCCTGTTTGTTTCTCTCTTTTTTTTGTCACCTTATATGTCCCTGGAAATTGTAGCTTTCTGTTTTATTACATCAAACAGGAATATTTCCAGGATATGTACAGCTATGCTGTGGAACTTGTGACATTTAAAGGGCAATAGAATGCTAATGTGACTAATAAAACTGAAAAATGGCTTTATATAAGTCAATGTGAAAATGGCTTAACCTACTTCTTAAATGGACTAATTTAAACAATATTCATTGATAGTAGCCTGGAGGGAAGTTGCAAAACTTGGGGGATTGAGATAGAACTGTAAAACTAAAGAAAGCCCTTGTCATTCTATATTGACACCTTCAAAAAAGGTCCAGGCATTTTTTCCTATTATGGGGACTCTTTACCACCTATTTCTGCAGATGATAATTCACAAGGGTAATTGGCTGTATATTTTTGTTTTGTTTTCATTCTGCTGTGAAAAATGTTATAACATAAAAGAAATTTTATTGGATTTTTTAACATTGATTTTTAGATTTTTCTTTGAACATGTACATTAAGAATTCCACATTTTATAGTTCAATATTTCTAGCTAATTCTATGAGGCCTAGGACATCTATATCAGTTATATTTGCAGGTCATGTTCTTTCTGAGCACGAGTATATGTCATGTGGCCATTAAGTCATGAAATTATGTGTATGGATAGAAAATGAAGGAAAACACCCATCAGTTTTACTTTTGTGAGCTTATCCTTTCCTCCTTAAGCAAGGTTTCTCAGTTAACATGAAAAAAATCATTTTTTTTATTATTACAGTAGTCAAAAGGCCTCAAATAACAACTTTGTCTTGTGATCATAACCCACAGTACTTCTGGCATATATTGTTAGTCTGGATATGATTGATTTATTTGATGGAAGGTATACTAATAAAGGAACTTTGGGCATTGAAAATTGTGAGTGTCCCATGCCAGCTTGCTAAATCTTGCTACTCTGAGTAAGATAATTCTGGTATTTTTTCTCTTTCTTTAACAGCAACAACAACAACCCCAAATTAATCAGAGAGTAAGCAGTTCAAAAGTACTTTTCACTAATTAACATTAAAAGATTATTAAAGTATAGTTTTCTTTAATCCACATTATAATCTTTAATCTTTTCCAGTAATGCATCATCTATTAAATTTTTGATGTGCAAAATTAGTGCTTCAGGTCTGAAGATAGTAACAAGAATAGTGTTAAAGGTGGTTGAGCTATAATTTCACGATTAATAA
Organism: Calyptomena viridis; assembly: GCA_013390005.1. Taxonomy (NCBI): domain Eukaryota; kingdom Metazoa; phylum Chordata; class Aves; order Passeriformes; family Eurylaimidae; genus Calyptomena; species Calyptomena viridis. The sequence continues at coordinate 80,143 of WEIV01009743.1, forward strand.
TGTAGATTCACTCTTCCTAGTGGAACAGAAACTTGGTCACCTAATGAAAACTCCCTTCTGTAAGTTAAGTTTTGTCTTAACTCCAAACAATCAGTGATATTTAAGTTTCTTTACACTTTGATTTTACAATAGAAAGCTATATTCTGTATCCTTTTTGCCCCAGTAACTCAAGGCGCTTCTCCTGGCCCCTCTGTGTGCCTTGCTTTTGTTATTCTGTCTTAAGCTCTTCCTGCTACTGAGGGAGCTTATTTTGTTGCTGTCCTAGTTTCTGCCAGGACAGATTTAATTTTTTTACAGTTGCTGGGCATGGTGTGCACCTGTAGCCTCAGTTTCCAGGGAGGCTAAGCCTGCTGGATCACTTGAGCGCAGAGTTCTTGGCCGCAGTGTGCTGTGCCGAGTGGGCATGGCCAAGACCTTAATGTTATTTGATACCATCTTTTGTCATTGTTGCGGATGGTGGAAAGGGGCTATTTCTCTTGCTTCTGGGAAGAAAGGCATTCCTTTTCTGGTCAGGAGAAAGCATGATGTGCTGGGGAAGAGCTGGTTGGTATTTCCTGTGGGCTTTCTGTGTAAATAATTTCTTTGTCTTTTACCTTTTGTTATTAATGTTATTGCTGTTACTGTTCATTTTTTTCTCTCATTGCTGTTTCCAGTAAATTGTTCTTATCTCAACTCATAATTTTTACATTTTTTGCCTCCAGTTCTCAGCTCCTTCCCCATAGTGGGAAGGGTGAGGGGAAAGGGATGGGAAGGGGAGTGAGTGAGCAGCACCTGGTTTTGGAGTCTCAGAAGGGTGCGGGGGAGGGCAGTAAATTGCAGAGTGCCATTCCTAAACCATGATAGTTGGTCTTCTCTATTTTGCTGTCCTTTGTGAATAGAGAATCCATGAGGACAGGATGAGTTAGCCTGACATGTCTCCAGTGGCCGTCCTGTGTGAGTTGACCTGCATGCCATGGTCTGTAGCTCAGACTCTTTGAGCCCTGTATGGACCTGTTTGAGAAGTGTGTGTATGTAAATAAATCCTTACTATCAGGATTACTACTCTTCTTAAAAGAGTAGTATTTCTGAAACACATTTGATACATTGGATATATAGGGCACCGCTTCACTAAATCATCGTGTACAGTGAAAATAGGCATTTTCTTGAAGAATTTCCTTCAAATTGGAAACTGATTTTTTAAACTAAAGCTACTAACCGAATAAGGTTTTTTTGCTATGATCACTTTGCCCAGTATCTGTTGTATAGGAACACTTTCTTTTACTGGAAAAATGCCTCTTGATTTCTCCGTTCTTGTTTTGATGGCTATATGCAGATTGCTTCTACTCCTACTACAGTTCTCTTTTTTTCCTATTTCCCCTTGTCTCCAGCCTTTTCTCTGGGAATAGGAAAGACAGGAGAGAATGATTACCTTATGCTCACTTTCAGGATTCAGAGTACTGTAGGAGACATGGCAACCTGTTCTCCATTTGAAAACAGCTGGCATAAACTCACTATAGAAGTAGTGGTAATTTAAAGATTGCTCATACTTAGTCCTGAAGATTTGAAAAGACTCTAGACTTTTGCAGAAAATCTTCATTGAACAAAATAAGAGTAACAAGACTTGAACATTGTTCAATAATGTTTATCTAGGAAGACTGAATGTCATTCCCAAGATAGGTGCAACTGTAAGACTAGAAAAAAGTAAGTTTTCTCACTGTTGTATTGTAGAAAGGAGAAACTTTTTCTGAATTCATGTGAGGCCTTGCAACTGAAATCCTACTTTTTAATGTCACAACCAGTTATCTTAATCTCCCCTGGCAAATCTTTTCCATGAAATATGTTTTCTACCCATATGCTTTCCATCTTAGTACACCACGTATTTTCTACTTTTCACACCCACAGCTTCACGACAACAGTCCATCGTGCGACAATCCCTTGAGTTTTTGATTTGACTGCAATATTTCTGATCATGTCAGATGCTTGGCTGCCAGAAAATCAGATGTGGACCATTCTTGTAATTTTGCTTTGCTGGAAATTTTCACAAGAATTTTTATTCTTGCTTTCTTATGGCAAAAACTGCAAATAAAGGGAATTACAAAGAATGCTCAACATTAAGAAGTTAGCAGGCTGATAGTTACCCGCTTGTCATTAGCTACATGACCATCTATGATCTTATGCATGGGTGGAGTGTCTACCTTCCTGTACCTGTTGCTCACATATTTGCTAAACGTAAATTGCCAGCTCTAAAAACTTTGTGGGAAGGAAGAAACAAAGATTTTTGCCTTTGTTTATGTGGCTGTAGACACGACAGGGAAAGGATGAACTCAGTGGACATTAACGTGTGACTTTTTCTGTGAATTTTAGCTGCCAAATCTTAAATTAATATTGTCTATACCTTTGCAATGTCATAAGAAAGTATAGGTGGTTATTAATTACTTCGTAGCCATTTTTTTCATCCATGTAGCCAATATTAATGGACTGAAAATCATAACCTTAATGGATGATTATTCATTGTGGCAATACCTTTGCTTGAAGTCTACTGAATCTTTCCAAGTACTTCAGAAATTTAGGAACTGCAGATAATATTGATCTTCCAAAAGAGTAGTCTAATTTTACCAAATCTTACGTGTCACTAAATCTTTCAAATCTAGGTAGTTTTAATAGAGGTGTAATAGTGCTACTTTAAAATTTAGGCACTAAAGCCATGGAAGTTAAACTAAAACAAACTAATGATATACTTAAACCATAATTTTTGTCTGTCCTATAATGAGTGTGTATGCCAACAAGGCAGTGGTTTAAAAAAAAAAGGCAGTCTGGTTGGCAAGGACTGCTAGGCTGCAGGATCAATGACTGCATTCCTGTAAGAGTGGCTCATGGCTCCCAGTCCAACAAAGTTTGACAGGATCCAGGCTGAGGCTTAGAGCGATAGCTCTGCTGTGCATTTCCTTACTTCCTTCACTGGTCAAGGTGCATATTTTACTTACTGCCTCACTCAAGGCAAAAGATAGCAATAAAGTGTGAGAGTCTGGAAACCTCAGTTATATCCCGTCTCTTCTAGGAAATCAGATTACATAATTCTGCTGCTTTTCTGACCAAAGGAACAGGTGGACCCTTTTAGCCAGTTTTGCAAAGCTTTGTTGAAAGAGGAATAGGAGTCTCTGGCTTCTTATCTACAGTGTAATTTTCATAGGGAGACTGAATAATTTGGTATTGAGGGTAGGAAGTGATGACCTGGTGTCATGGTTTGACTCTGGCTAAAAGCCGAGAGCCCACACATAGATCTAAAATTTCTCAGAGAAGGGAAAAAAAACCCCTCGACTTTTGAGATAAGGATTACAAGCAACTGTTTATTAACTACTTCACACAAGCAAAACAGGCTCTAACTTAGAATGTTAAGAATTTACTACTACTACAACTACAACTACTACTAAAATCAGAGCTTAAGAGTTTAAGGGTGAGCAGTTTGATAGTTGTTACAGACACCTTTCTCCCCCCACCCCTCCCTTTTAAGATCCTTCACCTTCCCCCAACAGCTCGGGAAGGCAGGTGTGTGTGTGGGGGGGTTACAGTCAGAGGTTTTCTTTGCTGCTGCTCAGAAGAGAGAGAGAGTCCCACCCCAGCTTTCCTCGTGGGGTCTTCTCCACGGAAACAGTCTGTTGCAAACTGCTTCTTAGTGGATTTGTTACTAACAACAGTTTTTCAGGTCCTGTTGTCATGTAAGTCGCTTTACCATAGGTTGCAGTCATTCACGTGCCAGCTGCTCAGCTGCTTCAATGTGGGTTCTTCCAGGCCACCAGTCCTCCCAAGAAATGCTACTCAGCGTGGGTCTCTTCTTCCCACAATCCACAAGACTCTATCAGGACTCTGCTCCAGCAAATGTCCCACAGGTTCACAGCCTCTCTCCTCCAGCACTTCAGCTCCGCGCAGAAATCTTCCAGTCTTTCCACGGGTGTGCTACAAATCCCTGCTCCTATGATCCCTCACAGTTTTCCTGGGGCCCTATTCCAGTGTTTAAGGCATCTTCTCTTTCTCCTCTCTCTGACCTTGGCGTTAATCAAACTCCTCACCCTCCTCTCTCTTAAGCAGCCATGACGTTCTGCGCTGCTTTTTTTTTCTACTCCTTCTTAAATATGTTATCACAGAGGCGTTATGCCTGACCTTGGCTAGCTTAGAGCAGAGAAAAACTCTAGCAGCTTCTTAAAGAAGCCTTTCTCCTAGCCTCCCCAACTAATAAAAAACTCTGGCTACTTAAAACCACAACACCTGGGTAGGAAATATACAGCTTGTAGGAAGGCAGACTTTGCTAGGTCTACTGTTCATGGAATAACATACTGATTTCTGTTAAATGTGATAGTTCATGAATTTTTATAGCTGCTTAAATGTCCTCAAAGAAGAAGAAAAAATATTTTAAAGGATATTTCTTATTTTTCCATTTCCATACTGCCTTATTAAGATCAGCTCTTTTTTTTTTTTTTGCTCAACATTGCCTGTGAATTGTGCTCTAAACCTTAATAAAAAGAAAGTTATTCAACTTGGCTCGTATGCATTCAGCCATACTCCAAAGTTAACCCATCCTACAGATTACAGGTTATCTTGCTTTGTTTTATTCTGTTTTTTTTTTTTTTACTATTGTTCTGGTAGAAAATATGCATCTCATCGTTACTTAACTTCTTAGCAGTGAAGTTCATAAAATAACATCTCTCTTTCACTGTCTCACCTGTCACTCTACATTTCTTTTAGTCAATCAAAGTGCTTGTGTCCTATTATTTTCTAGTTGGTAGTAAACCTCTGCAGGCTAAGGGATATATTTTTGTTACACACCACCTAATATAGTAGGGTTCCAGTCAGGGAGATCTTGCTATTTTGCTAAGTCACCTGATTGCTCTGGACCAATAAATTAATTGCCTCTTTGTTCTTTCCTTCCTGATCATGTGAACTTCTCAGATGAGCTTTTTTACAATGCATGTGCTGTTTTTTTTATTTGCTTGTTTTCCTAATAGTTCATTTCTTTCAAAGATTCTCTATGCACTTACTTGCTTAAGCTCTACTTAAAGCTTAGTTTTTTAGTTATGTTTACGGTGCTCCAAAGTAACTTAAGAGTACTCACTATTTAGGCAAATTTTAGATTGGACCATCGTGATATTATTCACAAGGGACTTGCAGAGATCTGTGTCCCTGGAATCTTTCTCCCATAATGGGCTTCCAGACAACAACTTCTCCATTTGCAATATGTCTAACTCTCCTTAAAAGGAAATGATACCATACATTTCAAATACTGTAACTTTATAAGCATTGTTGATGTTTTGTTTTGCTTTGTTTCGTTTTTTTTTTGCTAGCTGTAATGAAATATTTCAGTGGTTGAGTGACAGCTTTGTGGTTACTGTCATGGGCTCTCCTGGTGAGTTGCTACACTGGAATTTTTTCTGTATTTAAAGCCCACCCATGACATCTTCTGGCTGGATTGCAGTGTTGAGGAGTTAGAGCTCAGAAAATACTGTGTGGAAAGTGAGGGAATGGATGCTGGAGTTGTCAGTTGCAGCACGGTGATGCGGATGCACTAAGGTCATGTGAGTCATAATGTCAACTATCCTGAAATCATGTCTTCCTAAGGGGTTAGGAAACATGATAAGAATAGAAAAGACACTGTCCACATAAATCTAATCTTAAAATAGTTTTATCTGAGTGCAATGGACTTTTTGATGTATACTTCGTTTTGAGGAAGTTGATGTATACTCTTACTATGCCAGGCTCCCTAAGGGGTACTGTTAAGCCTGCTTGATATCAAAGCGTTTAATCAGAATAACCTCATCATACTGATAAATATGGTTAGATTATAGGGCTATTTTCTCCAAAGAAAAGTGTAAATGCGACATTGTCACTCGAAAGGCACGTGTGTGTGTGACAGGACCCTAGAGAAGGCATCCAAGGATGAATTAAACTATTGCTGTCCCGCGATAATATCTCAATGTTCAGATAAAATCCTGTCAGGAACAGCCTGATGAGAGAGAAGAGTACAGTTAGGACAAGAAATAAAGTCCTCAAATACAGCTGTTTTTTTTACTGTATTGTTTTATAGTCAAACACTGGACACTTTTTCCAAAGTGAATTAGCTTTCTGCAGATACAGTTATCAGAAACTGGGGTTATTACAAAATAAATCCAAATAAAATAAATAAAGATTATCTTTTTTCCCTACCCTCCCCAGAAGAATATAGCAGATAAATGGGAAAGAATGTTATATGTGTAACAATTAGTCTTTAGCTCACAGTAGGGAAAGAGCTCACTTTAACAGAATTCGATAAAAGCAGTTGCATCTTGCTGTAATGGACAGAGAGGATTTTGTGCTCCCAGAATACCTTCATATTCTGGTAGCAGATGCGGTGTCATGTGGGACCTTCACTGTACTCCAAAACACTTTCTGCTGGCCAGAAGTACATTGGAAAAGATATGCAAAAGGTAAGTTTTCAGATACTGTGACAAAGCATCTAAAGTGACCTAATTAATGTTGTCATGTGAAAAAAAATTACAAAAGTTGAACTTCTTTGTGATTGTTAAGAAATAAAGTATAAGAACTTTGTATGCTATGATAAGCTGTAGGAAGAGGTTTTAAAGTAGTAAATATGGCTCTGGTTGGCAGAATGCGCTTTGGGCATCAGAACTTGACTGGCCAACCAGTAGAACTGCTGGTGGAGCTGAATATGTTCTTGTCCTAATTTTTCCTCCATTCCGTGTTCCTTCTTGAAATTTATTCAGTCCCTTATTTGTCTTCAGTCAGGAAGTTTACCATGTATATGGTGTTTTGGAACTGGAAAATACCTTTGTGCCATTGTTGCAGGGTTTGAGATTCCAGTCCATAGGGACAAAAGATGTATCATGTAAGTGTAAATGCTTTGCAAACAAGCATCATCTGTACCAAGCTGTATATTATTTGGGTCACTAATTATCAGGGTAATTAATTATTGACAGTGTCATTAATTGTTTACCGGCAATGGATGAATGAGAGTGCATACACAAGTTGATTTGGGGATTTCCTCCTGAGCCCCTGCTTCAGAGGTACGACAAACAGCTCGACCACTTGGTCCAGCTGACTTTGGAAATGTCAAAATGTCAGAGTATTTGAGTACCTGTTGAAAGTCCTCCACTCTCTGCTTGTGGGTTTTCAAGGCTTATTTTCAGGATCTGCTCCATTTGCCACTTCAGCAGCTCACACTGCACCTTCTCATAACCTGCCATGGCAGAACAGATACGCCCACACCCTCTTTTATCATGCTTTTTGTCAAACAGCACCTCCTATTGCCATTCAGCTGATTAGGATTTTCACAACTTTTGCTTTTTTGTCCTAATTGGCCAGCAGCTGGTGCAGCCAAATTAACTTGTTCCCATAGTATATGTCTGCAGAAGTTCAAATACAAATTTGTATGTCATATGAAAACTGTGGTAAGAGAAAAGACCTACCAAAGCTTGCAGGCTTGGAAAGAAAAGAAGGATTTTCTTACTTAAGAAGTGCATGATACACAGAATAAGAATTATTTTATATGAATCTTAAATAAGCGCACTTAAAACAGAAAACTAATCCTCTGAATAAACAAGAAAGCATAATGCTTTGTAATACTTTGAGTAGCACCAGATGTAAAAAGAAAAAAAGCAACATTCTCAAAAAAAAATCCCCCCAAACCATAAATTTTGTATAAACTGTTGAATATCAATGAATAATCTAGGTTAGATAAGATAAGGCAAAAAGAAAACTCAATCAAAGCCAATTAAAGTTCTATTAACAAGAAAACGCTGCCATTAGGATGCTGTGAACTACAAGGCAGTTCTAAGGAAAAATACACTGAAAATTCACATTGCATAAGCATCCGCTTTCATCCTGTGTTTCTTTGGCTCCCTTTAATGACATCAACACCTTACAAATGTTTCACAAGGCAGTGTTGCTGCTTAGATTTTATTTAGAATAGGGATTTATCTGAAGCATTAATTGAACTTGTTACGTTTTCAGTCTTTGAAAAGAAAGGACTATGAGATGTTATCTGTTTCTCCTCTCTAATGTGACACAGGGCTGACAATATTTATCTACCCTTGGTTGAAAGGATGCAGTGGCATAGATTCCATGGCCTTGCTTTGCAGCCTGATCTACTGCTTGATTATTATTGTAGCTAGAGGTTTTTTCATACTATCTGAGATAATATTTTTTGGCTGCAAGCATATTTCTATTTGTCACAGCCACAGTGAGCACAGGGGATCTTTTCTCTTTCCTCTCTTTAGTACAGGAAGAAAGACTTTTATCTACTGAGCAACTGGAATACCGTTTCTACGCCCTTCTTCACTGTTATCTCTCTCCCTGCACTCTTTCTCTCCAGAATCCCACTCCACCTGAAAAAAAAATTCCTTTGTTTTTCCTAACAAAGTATGTATCCAAATTTTTAAATCATGGTATTTCCAATACAGTCTTCTCCATTTTATTACCATCTCTCTAATTTTTCAGTTTCCCAGGACTGGACTCTGGGATAAGTTAACATGAAGCTTCACAAGTGTCAAGCACAGCAAATGAATGTGTTTCATGCAGCACATGCACTGGTATAGTAAAACAGCCTGTCAGTATTTGAAGCACTGCTGCCTTGCTAATTATTTCCCATTTTGGTTTTGTGCATTTAGCCGCTTCTTCCTGCATCTACACACTTATCTTTTTATTACATTTTTTTCTTATTAGGATTGGATTGGGAGCATTGAGGGGAAGGAGAACAACATTTAAATGGGAGAATTACTGTGGGGACCTGGCAGCTCCCCCTCAACACTAATGAGGAGTTCATCAAGAAGATGAGAGCCACACTTTTCACAGAAGTGGGAGGATGACAGAGTATGACATGAGTGGAAATAAGAACAGTTAAGCCTAAATATAAGGGGAAAACTTTTTCAGAGTAAGGACAGTGGAAAAGATTGCCTTTAACACATTGTAACTGCAGTTTCTGCTGTCTCCATACTTGATTTTGGCCAGTTGAGTCTTGGAAACATTTCTGAGAAACCTGGTCTAATCCTTTGTGCAGGAAGTTGTATTAAAAGGTCTCTTGAGGTCCCTTTCAATTTAAATTTTGCTATAATGTTTCTCTGAATCTCGAAGTTATTCTAGGTTCTGACTTGATTTCTGAAGTACTTACAATCCTTTTCAGCAGGGGACTGCACTAAATAATTTAAATATAATTTTATTTAATTTTAAATCATTATTGAAAATACTTACTAGCACTGGATTCACTGCAGATCCCTCCAAATCCCAGCCTGAGACTGAAAATTCCTTACGATGTGAGTGTCTTTTAAAATTGGGTATTTATGCGCTGACCTTTCCTTTGCTATGTCTTTTCCTGATGTAAGAATATCATGCAGGTATATGAAAATCTTCAGGCAGATAACATTAATGTATACCTGTATCTTTCTCCTTATCATCTATGCCAATAATCCTAATAAATATATCAAATTAAACTGGCATCATATAATTTATCGTTGTTTTATTATTGTTTTTTATTATTTTATGGTCTTCTCATTCCTAGTAACCAATCATTTAAGTATTTCTTACTGGTATTTTCATAAGTACTGACAAAACTTGATTCACGCATATTGGAATGTTATTTTAGACAGGTACTGCTGGTGCTGCTCTATTTTTCTCTGTTTCTCAGAGGCAGTTTTTCCCGCTGAAATGCTAGGGATGGCTCTAACTGGTTTCTGAAATTCTTTAAGGTGAACTTCATCAGGTCCAGCTACATCGAAAATATTTATCTCACCTTCATACTTTTAAGATGTCCTTTCCTTATTCTGGTGTGTGTTCCTCTCTCCTTTGTTATCTATTGTGTCATTCTAAAAAAAGAACGGAAATGTCAGTATTTCAGTTTTATCTGTATTGACATTATTTATTGTTCTTCCAAAATACACAGTGCATGTATTTTTTCTCTTTTTTTCTCTTCTATTCATTAAATAAATAGAAGTGTTTCCGATGCAATCAGTGAACTTTTTCTTGTAGCCTTTTATGTTCCTTACTAGCTGTAACTCATTTTGTGTATTCCTATTTCTAATTTTATTTTTATGGGCTCTGTTTCCTCCTCATTAACTCTTAGACATATGTTCTTGTTTCCACTTTTTTTGTGGTTCCTCTCTAATTTTTGTGTTATTAAAGAGTTATGAGTAAGTCACAAGATAAAGACTTAAAAGAATTGGTAAAAAGTTTACAAAGTAAAGATTTACAAATATTCATATGCATCATTCAAGGTTGCTGAAAATATCAAGATGATTTGTGTGCCTATGGTGGCATACATAGAGGTGGTTGGGTCATAACGTTTAGGTTACCAGGAACTCCTTTTTCCCCTCCAAGGATACGTATGACCAATGCGTAATCAAAGCACACCTCTGGAAACCCAAAGGGGTTATACATCAGTTAAACTTGACGAAGTTTTGCAGAGATTGTAGAATTAATTGCAATTGCAGCTAAATTAAATTTCAATTGACATTTGATTTAATTGCAATTAAATTACATGCAGGCCAAATAACAAAAGGAATCAATAAAAATACAAGCCATTTCCAGGAGACCTTGGAAAAAAAGTAGGAAATAACCTTTCCACTGTAAATTATATAAATAGCCTCATTATTACAGGGTCCTCTGTAGACTTCTGGTAACTGACTTCTTGGAACTGTTATAGATAAAGAAACAAAATATTTGGCCAGAAATGGAGTACCAAACTGTACCATTTAAGATAGTGGACCTCACTGTATTTATAGCTGGTCTGTACAACTTACTATAAAATAGAAATTAAGCCATGTCTTACTGCCATACAACAATAGGCACTCACTGCTGTTGAACTGAGTTAAAACTGTTAAGGATTTGTAAAAGAAAGTTGTCAAAAAGCAAACGATAAATATTGTAAACCATTTTGTAAATGAGAAGAGATGCTACCGAAGGCCTGTTTCATCTGCAACTTAGTAGAGTGCTGGACGCCGTGTTTTTCTGGTATGCTAGGGCTGAAAAGGATGGTAGAAAGAGTTAAAGTCAAAAAAGTATGAAAAACCAAAGCTTGCCGCTGCTTCTACTGGACTTCCATGAACTATGACTAGTCAACTTTGAAATAGTTCTTTGGGACAAGTCAAATTGTTGTTGGGAAGTGATATGCATTTAATGTATAAGAAACCATTGATATTAAATTTACAGCGAGTGAAAATACATGTTTAATTAAAGAACAGCTATATTGGACAACCAAAAATTCATAGTAGAAATGTAATTTTGAAGACAGTGAAATATATACTCCACTGGGACTTAATGAGCAAGAAGCAGAAGGAATATGTCAACAAGTTGTCATTAGACATCCATACAGATTTTCAAAATACCACAAAACTAGAATAATATGAGGAGTAAAACAAAAAAAGGGTATCCTTCCATCACACGAAAGCCTGTAATTTGCACCAGCATAAAACTGTTTAAACTATTCAACAAATCACAAGGCCAGTTGGTTTTATCTTGGTTTTGGTAGACAGCTGAAGAGTGATAGGAATGTAGATTACCGGAGAAGGTAAATTATTACAGTACATTTAATTTTGTTTCTCCAGATTAATTGATACTGTTATACCATTTCATGGATCTATATATCAAAAAAGTTTGAAAAAAGTCATTTTAAAGACTGCATAATGCCATCTAACATGTGAGGGACCAATAATTTCAAACAATAGAGAAAAAATAAAGTGCTTTTTCTCTACCCCTGCAGCCTGAGATTGTAAAACAATTTTTTTTTCTCTTCACATGAATGGTGTAAATTTTAAATCTATGTAACAGAATGGTAAATATGTGAGTAGGCCATGGTATTCTTGTTCAATTATATAATCTTGAATAATTTTGTCAAAAGTACTGTCCTGGTGGATAGCCCATCAGTAGGGGCATTGTAGTGTTATCATAACTTTTTGTAAAAGATGATGTCTAGAAAATGCTGAATAAGAGGGGACAGTCAGTGGAGGAAGGAATAAATCCTGAGTATTGCAGTGGGTTGCCTGTCACTCATGTTTATGTGTAAATGCTGAACACTGCCTGTGCTGTGCTACAGATGACTTAGCTGCTTTGCCAGTGTTGAAGCATGAGCAGAACCTGAAGTGCATCCACATGCAATAGGAAGCTTTCCTCCCTGTCTCAGGCTTAACATCACTGCTGCCTTATTCCAGCAAGGCTCACACTTGAGATCCGCACACAGGTCTGGTTATTACTATGCTCCTTGGACTTCACCATTGTGGGCTGGTGCTGGTGCATACAGGCTTAGTTTGCAATCTGGCTGTGTGCAGCTGTATACTGGTATTGTATTTGCCAGCATTGTGTAAACCCCATCCATTTGCTGAAGTCATCCAAGATAATTATACTTTTAAATATGTGGGGCTGTTGCCAAACCATGTACTCGCAAAAGGCAGATGCTGTGAATTTTCCATTGAGTTCTGCAGCAAATCCAACATGCACAAAGGGGGAGCGAGGTGCATTATAAAACTTCCCCCTTGTCTTTTATAATGCAGGAAGGGTTTAATTAGACGTAAATGAGTTTGATCAATGAGTCATTAACTTTCATTAAACTTTAAGTAGATTGCCTGACCCATCTACTTCATTCTGAATTTAATCTGGTGTACACTTGATAATTAGAGTTAAAGGGACAAGGGCTGGAGGCAATCCTTCTCAATCCTTCACATAAAATGGAGTTGAGTCAGCTAATAACTTAATTTTATAGTCAGTGTGTAAGGACAGAATTGGCCATAAAATGTAATTTTCCTAGAAAAACGGATCAGGAAGCAGACTGTCACTTTGTTTTGCTTTCAGAATTACCTCAGGATTTACCTGCCCCAGGTCTTCAAAGCCTTTACAAATCCCATCCTCCTCAGCACAGCAGCTTGGAGGATTAGGTTGCATGAATATAGTCAGAAACCAGGTGGCAAAGCAAGAAATCTTCTCATGGCTTTGTGAGAATGCTGGTGTAGCTCTTCCTGTGGTTGAAAAAATTGTTCTGCCTTGTCCAGATCAATGGCACTGGAAGGAGTGATAGAATGTTACTTTCTGACAGCTTCCAAGCTTAGGAAAAGTAGAGTTTTTGATATGCTGGATTTACCAGCACCTGCATCCAGAACAGCAATTGGCATTTCATGTGTATGTTTGCTGTTTGTTTTACCATTTGGGAATGGAAGGCTTGCTAGCTTGGGGGTCTCTGCGTGGCCTTATACTGTAAAGTAGGGACATAGTTTTTGGGAGAGCTATATCAAGTTAAGTTTATATACAAAATGCTGGAATTATCAAAGCTGACTTACAGGACCACTGGTTTGCTACTTATCTTACTTGTAGAGAATTGGGTTTTCTTTTGGCCTTCCTATGAGGTATGCTACTCTTCTTCACTTTCTAGGTTCAGATTAGTTTATTCTGAGGGATGCTGAGTGACTCAGAGTGGACTCTCTTTGTCTTGTTTAGTATTTGCCTTATTCAATCTGAAATATATATATATACTTGAGGAAAGAACGTACGAGTCTGTGTTGAGTCAGATGCTGTGGAAACAAAAGGTAATTGTGCTGACACATAAAGCACCATGGTATCAAAGTGCCTGGCCACCGTGATGGGCTGCCCTGCTGTTGGTATGTGTGGCTGCTCACAAAACAATTATTTAAGAGAATATGAATATTGCCCAAAGATGTATGCAAACCCATTTGGAGAAGGAATACTTTGAAACTCAGAGCTATTCAGCCTGATGTGAATGCCATGACCAGTGTGCTAAAGAGTGATAAAGGAGAGGCCAGGCACACCACCTCTCCCTCTGGCCTCTGTAGTTGTTGATAAGTATACCACCGCAGAGGTCACAAAAGAGTAAGCATCGGATTTGTTTTGGAGTGTAGGTGTGAGACTATTGCTGAGGAACATAGCATTGCCTGGGCACAGGCTCTTTTGTGTACAACTGTTTTTACCTGTAAAGGATTGCAGGCACAACAGGTTAAAAGTGGTGATGCAGAATTTCTAAATTTTGGACTCAGACTCTTAAAATGGCAGTCACATTTGAAAAGGAATCCAAATATCTGGCCTATGCCTTTCCCATTCTTTCAGTCTCAGCCTAGATACACTGTTTCTGAATCCTCTGTGAGTGCTGCTGCTTGGTGTTACTGAGAGCATTGCTCTGGGACTGTAATGACCTGTAAAATGACAGGCAGTTCTGGGGCTGGGTTTTGTGATACAAGTTGAGCAAGGGCAAAAGTAGAAGCTGATTAGCTACCTGTTTAAAGAGCCTTATACATTCTCTGCAGTCACATAATGCAACACTGAGGGAGCCTGAATTAAAGATTTCTGAATTAAGGTCATGCAGGCAACCTTAATATGGCCATTTTGAGATTTTTGGATGCTAGGTTCTGTGACCTTAGTGACATTATTTTAAAGTATTTTATTTAGATGTGATTTTGTATATTTAGGTCAGACAATTGCTAGCAATGTTCTCTGCTGGCACTAAAATCCACAGATTTATTCTTTTTAATAGCACTGCCAGTAAGCAGGGGAAAATTCTGCTAGAGCTGATGAAGACTTCTAAAAAAAGTCCCTTTCCAGTGTTTTAATGATACTGTTGTTGATAAATGCTTGTTAGTAAGCTTTTATTTATCTTTCAAATTCTCCACTGCCAGAGTGCCATTATAAGTGACAATAGCTGCTGGGGTCTGGTGGCAGAGAGCTGAGAGTGCCCTGTTCCCACACTGCCTGGCTCACCTTCAGCCCAAGTCAACACTGACCAGCATTAATTGATGTTAACAGTTTTATGGTGCCTGTATAGCATGACATGTTTGGTTCCAGGTTTCTGTAAAACAGAATTGTTGGTGTAGCCTTGTATTGAAAAAATATTTTTCCATCAAAAGAGAACCTAACTTTTGCTCCAGTAAATGCTGACTACTTTTTAATCCAGGAAATTGTGACTTGCTAGTATGCTATTATTTGACTTCTGGTATGTAGCCTTCCCCTGTCAGGGCTTGCCGAGGGGTGAGTGTGCCCCTGCGCTCCCCAGGGGATGGCTGAGTGAAACGGAGGACAAAGAAGGTGCTGGCGGCTCTCCATGGTTACATATAATATAAGTTTATTCACTCCAGAGGCAACAGGCCACCTGGAGGGTCCAAGCTTATGTGGGATAACCAAGGAAGAGCCCTTCCCATTTCCGGCCCCTGGTTCTTATAGGGGCTCCAGCCAATGGGAAGGGAGAAGAAGGGAAGGGAACAAACCATCTGGGGTGGGGGGTGGGGCACATCATAACAGGACATACCATGTAACACAACAATAATATACAGTGAGAAATATATGCTAATCACACATTGCAACACTGGTAATTTTTGTTTGTTTGTTTGTTTGTTTTCTTTGAGACTTCTTTCCAGAAGGATATTTGATGCTCACTTTGAAGAATGTCATAGGGAAAACATCCACTGATGATGACCATTTTGTGCAGAACTGTTAGAAATATGAAGGCTTAATTCCTGTCAATGAAGAAGTGCTCACTGGATTACACACGTGAGTTACTGTTTGCCATTGGCAGCAAGGGATTTACAGTATATCTGTCTGGGAATTGAGAAACTTATCCTGAACCATTTTACAAGCATTTGAAAGTCAATTCAGATGATAAAACCTGTTATTTATTTTGAAGAAAACATGTCTTAAGGCATAAAAACTGCTTCATTATTTGAAAATACATTATACTTTCTTTCCACAAGCTCGAAAGACAAATTTCAAGGAACAAAAGCCATCCTAGCGGGTGGTGGATAAACATTTTATGTTTCCAGCAGAAAACGGCTTTGCTGCTCTAAGCAGTCTGAGCAGATAGTTGTTTACAAAAAAAGATGCAGAAAAACTTGATACCAGCCAAGTCTGACAATCAGCTACATCTGCCAGAATGTGACTAAGTCATTCCGTCAATAAAAATAAAATTTTCTTAACTATATTTAACTTTTCTTAACTATATTTGACTTTACTTAACTATTTTTCATCCTATCATCTCTAGCTTGTAAACTTTGTCTTATATAACTCCTCCTGTTAACGTCATGGTTTTTTTTTTTTTTTGGTGGTTTTTTTTTTAGCCTGCAAATAGAGGTTTTCCCAAGTGATTTTCTCAAAATACAGTCTCTGCCAGAGCAATGCCTCAAACCTACCCTCACCTGAAGCCACTACTACATGGGTCTCCCTAGCAGTTGTATCCAGCTGGTCTAGATTTGTGCAATTCAGGAAGTGCTGAGCTTTGCAAGAAAATGAAGCATGTGTGGTTGAGACAGAACCCTCAGAGATTTTGCTTGCTGGGTTTTACTGAGTGTATATGAACTGTGACATTTTGATGGCTTTTAAGCCACTCAGACTTTGGCAGTCTATCACAAGGGTAGAAAAAAGTATTTTTTTGACCCAAAGCAGACCCTGTCAGAATTTTTCAGATTGGTTAGAATAATGTATTTCTACTTGTGTGCTCAAAAATCGCTGTGTCATTTTGACTGAATTTTTCCACAAATGTTCAGCCTCAGATGTGTGTTGGCAGGGGAAACTAGCACAAGTGCTGCTGAACAGTAATCAACTGAAAAAAACCCAAAACAATAAAACTCCCCCCAAAACCCCAAACAAACTAAACAAAAGACACCCACAAAAAAAACCAAAATGAAAAAAACAACCCACCAAAAAAACCAAACCAACCAACCAACCAAAAAGACAGAATGAAAAGAGAAAAAGATGTAATGAAAAAAGTAGCAGGTAGTCTTAACAGAATGGTAGTATTACTCTCAGCTACTGTTTGTCCAAGACTTGCTGGATACTAGCAAGTTTTGAAACACCATTTAAGACTTCTTGTGAGTTGAAAATAAATGCAAGTAACACCTTCTTAGAGCATAGCAGTAAACTCAAAGGAACTTATCATTTTCTTCTATTTAGTGCCTATCAGCCCACATCTGGAATATCATGATCAGTGCTGGGCCCTCTGGTAGTTTATTGGAAAGAGTCTGGTAGATAGCCATGGAGATGGTTAGGTAACAGATCAGTGTCATGAAGAAACACCACTTCTTAGTTTGTTGGCAAGTGTCTTCTCTTGGCAAAAGTAGAACAAGATGATGTTTTGGCTTTGGTAGCTTTTTTGTGGTGATGCCTACATAGTTTTTACTAATAAGTATGACCTTAGGGAAAATCCCATGTGCTAAAGTCTTCAATATAAGAAGTCAGGTTTTGAGCTACATACAAATATTTTTTTTTAAATCAGAAAGCACATATTTTATGCTGATCGCTTTGCAGTTCAGCAGGGTATTGCCTTCATTTCTGGCTCTCAGTGAGTTGTAATTAACAAACCACTTACATGTGCAGTGACTGCTAGCTGAGAGGCCTGGAAAGCTGGCAAAAGACTGAGGCACATAAAGCTCTTTTGTGTACATTGTGTGCATAGACAGCTTGAGCTCAGATCACAGAAAACAACTATTGATGGGCTAGGCCTTTCTGGGATCTATCTCATCTTGTAGGCTGTTTTATCTGACACACAGTGGATATGAGACTACTGCCCCAGTTCAGTGGAGTGGCTGGTTGCTGCTGGTTAGGCAAAAGAAGTTCAAAGCCCTTCCAAACAGTAAGAAAATTGACCCTTGAGCCAACGAGAGAGCTTGTGGTAGGCCTAAAGTTTTTCACTTGAGTGGCGCAGTTGTGTTGTCCCACAGCTGGCCTAGAGACCATGCCTGTACATGTGCGCTTGCAGTAATTAGTGAGCATGGCCTGCAGCCTCCTGTCACTGCTCTTCTCTGACAGCACCAGTACAGCTGCTGCAACTGGACAGAGTCACCCCTCACAGGTCCAGAGCCAGCTGATCTGAAGAAGGGTCTTCATTAAAAGAGCAGCACCTACAAGAGGAGGGTGTTCTGCAGCCGCAGAACCAAAGACAGGGAGATGAGTATCTCCAGTCAGATCAGACAGCGAAACCTGTCAAAAATAGAAGCTGAACCAACATATCTTGGTTCTTATTCCGTGCCTTAGGTCTCGGAGCATCCTTCCTGATGTAAAAATGCCACTGTGCTAGCTAAACAACAGTATTTTTCAGTCTTCCGTTTCTACTGTGTTTAGCACTTTTCCTCTCTTTCCCTTGATGATTTTACTTAGAACAATTTGTTCCTTTTTTTCCTACCACTTACCAATATCCTCTTCTGCCTTTTGTTGTATCTGTTCCCCTTAGGCTAACTGCTCCTCCAATTTATGGCTCTATGATGTGTATCTGCAGCTATGATGAAGCAAGAAAGCTGTCAGAATAGCTCTGGCAGATCCTTATTTTTTGAAAGCACTCCAAAAGAGATACAGCTATGGTCACAAGTAGAAAGCATGCAAGACACCAGAGGTGAGAGATCCCTATTTTCTTTTCCTCCTTCCAATCTGGCCCTGTGTTATACTACTCAGTGGACATGACCATTGTTAAACTCTCTCCTCATATACAGTATGCTGTTGGGGCAGAAGATTTTCTGCAGCTGCTGGTCTGAACCTGTGCAATGTACTTGGCCAAGGAAGAAAGCACCACAGAACACCCACACAGCTTCTTGGTCCACAGGTAAAACATCTCCCTTTGACCTGAACTAATATTAACATATGCTGTGCAGATTTTTCTAAAGGAAACTATCAGTCTCCCTTGCCCTTGGCAGACATTTTCTTTTTGTAGTGCATGAGGACAGTGTAGATGATGTCACACTGCAGACACAAAGCTACAGGATAAGAAAGGTGAGGCAGTTTGTGAGACTGCAAGTCAAGAGACTAACAGTCACAAGGAAATAAGAACCACCATGCTGAGAAGAAGGCCAGAGCATGGTCTGACTGATGTTGGAGGTAACAGGGATGACAGATTAGGATAGCTGTTTTTTCCTTCCTGTTTGGTATTAGTGGTGCTGGAGTAGAAATATAAAGAATTGAATTGGGTGCGTAGTGCTGTCAGTTGCTTTCTTGTCCCCCATTAGACTTCTTTCCATCACATGCCGGAAATGTATAGCACTCATGCTGTGAGCCCCTGGGGGAGTTAGTCAAGGGGATACCAACGGTTGAAATCACAATGACCTTAGTTTTGGGAACTCTGCTTTGTCCTCCATGTTCTCTCTTCTTGTTCCTCCTCCCAGAGTGAGTCCCTTTTATTGATACATCTCCATGACTTACAGTACATCTCATGAGAGCGTGTAGCTGTCTCAGAAACCTCTTATTCTCCTGCTGATTGGAGAATGAACCCAAATCATCCTCTTCCTGGTAATCTTTTCGTTCTCCATGTTCTCAGCTTTTATTTATATTCCATTCACAGAGTGTCTCGAGGTCACTGTGGACTCAAAATTAGAACATTCACAAAACATTCACACATGCCAAGAACATGGGGTCTCTTCTGGGATCAAATTCACTTATCCTTTTTCTCTAATTTTGGTTTTGAGGCAGCTATGCCAATATGTGATGGCAATAAAATGCATCTGACTAACCTCTCTTTTCTCTTTCCTGTATGTCTGCAACTTCAATGGAATTGCTATAGTAGGTAGACATTTGCTTGTTGTGAAGACGTCTCAGTGGATTCACAGGTTTGGTGTGGAAGGGTTTTGCTGCTCCGTTCAAGATGCTGCGCCTTATAAGAGAGTGATTTGTCAATGCAGAAGATGCTGCTGCTGTTTTTAGTGTTCTGCACAATTTGAAGCCTGTTGGAGGCTTGCCTGATCAGCAGGTTTGATGGCTGCCTTGTTCACTGGTACAGCAAGCCAGACCGCTGTTGCAAATTATGTGATAAGCTGATTGTCCATGTCATTGTAAACCAAAGCTCCCACTGAATTCCTCTGGAAGGAGACAAGGCATTTGGCTTGCAGCACTTGAGTAAATAAATGCATTAAGCTATGGGGACCTCGGAAGCAAAGATTTAAACTGACTCCTTCAAAAGGTATTTTCTTCAGTAAAAAAATTCTGCGCAGCACAACAGTGTGTGGCACAAAAGGCAATGTTTTACAATATAGTAAAATTACTTCATATCTTTAATCAAACAAATTTTAATATTTATTTCCTCTGTCATATTAAATACAACTGACCTGCTGAATGACTTATTGAATATGTATATTTTGCGTATGCATGTGTCTGCAAATGCAAATTCCTTCTGTGTACTGTATTGCTCACTGGCAGTATTTATTTACATGGCTGATGACAAGGAAATCTTGTTGAGACCAAGAGCATGCTGCTGTATTACTCTGCAAAGGGGTTCTGTTTTGTGAAAGCTGTATCAAATTTAGTAGCATTAAATAGTATAATATAGCCACCCCTTATAGAAAGCAGTAGTTTTGAATATATGATACAGTGTATGTTGCCAGAAAACACTGTAAGATCAGTTGTACAATGAAAGCAAAACTAAATGGGAGATGAGGGGAGGAGAGAGGTTAAATTTTAAACTTTATTTTATGAGAGTCAGTATAGTCTAGAGAAAACTCAAAACTTTAGATGATGCACTGGTATTGGGAAGAACCTTTTTAAATGACCCTGTTATAGAAGTAGAACATCACATCTGAAAAGAGTTTAAGAGTATTTTCTTCTCTAGATTCAGTTATTATCTGGCCTCTGTTCCTCATGAGATCTAACAGAAGATTATGGTGACCTGGAAACTGGGGTAAAATCTTCTAGGTATTTGAAAATGCCAAATGAGTCTGATTAGTGGTGACTTTAATGGTCCTCTGTGATGGTTAGAATTTTGTAGCCTTGAGTAGTGTTGACAGAACAATATCAAAAAAGTCATACTACCTATTTTGCAACAGGTTTGGAGCAAGCGATTTCCACCTTTTATTCGTGACAATAAATGGTATTATCTGCTTTGGGAAAATATTCGATGCCTCAGATTCCCACCTGCAAAAATCTTACGTAAGAATGTCTGAAAGGGATTTTATGGAATGCAGTTAGAATTAATTAAAGGTAGGAATTTCAGTAGTCTGCATAGAGAGCTTTTTCCTTTTAATTTGTTGATGTCGGTTTCCTGAGGAAATGGACTTAATGCAGACAAACTTTGCTTGTTATAGATCTCTTGATTCTGTTCTAAAAATTTGAAGCCGGCTGTATTTGTATAGGGTAGAAGTAAAGACCCAACAGATAGGTGGAAAAGAGATCCAACAGAGAAGTTTTGGTATTGACCTTAATTGACACTTGAGGAGCAGAAGCCACAAGCTGTCAGCATTTAAAAATGCTCCAGTCATGGTGAAAGCACTGACTGGGGCTTTTGCTTTTGCACATAAGGAAATTCAGGCATAAGGCGCACACCTTTAGGAACCTTGGCTTTGCTAGTAGTGCTGCTGCCCAGGGCATTGCTAGGGAGACATGTCTCAAAGTCCCTTCTGTTACCACTGGTGATGGTAGTACCATTGAGAACTTCAGGAAATGGAACTGGGACCACAATTGTTTTTGATCTTTTCCTTCTCTCCCCTTTAATGTTTTTCATTTTACATTAAAATTACTGCTAGTGCTGTTCATGCAAGACCACACTTTCCCAGTTTCATTCTGATTGCTTTTACCTGCAGGAAATGCCAAGTGAGGAAGAAACGGTTTCCCTTTTCCTAGAACTATGTGAGTGGATTAAAAATTGTTGTTCCATATGAAAGAGATGGCAACAGAAAGGGCAACTGCAAGCAGAAAGTAGGAATTCCTAAGTCTAGCAGCTTACCCCAAAATGCAGAGAAATAGTGCAAGGATCCGTGAGTCAGCTGCCTGGAGAAAGCAAAAGACTTGGCTTTTCCTTTTCTGAATGGTGTCTCAGGGATGTGGGGAATTTCCATGGTTTCTCCTTCTTTAAAAATGTTACTTTAAAAATCAACATCCAGATTATATGCAGGAAACTGACACTGTAGTGCCACACTTCATCTTTTTCACATGGGTCAAAAGGAGAAACGGAACTGAAAAGCAAGATCCCTCTTTCAACCCTCTGCTATTCCCCCAGCAGTTATAGCAGTGCCATGGCATTGGTGCAGGAGGCCACAACCCCACTGCCCTGCCTGAGGAAAGAAAGAACAGCAAATACATCCTATTGGAATCTTCTGCCTCGGGTGCTAGTACCAGAACTGACAGTGGTGCACCTGCTTCTGCTTCTTGGCTGCTCAGGGGAATAAAATGCACAGAAGGCAAGAGGATGTGAGGAACCAAGACAGCTGCTGCTGGGCAATCTAAGTGATGCTCCAGGAAGTTTCTAAGCTCCATGCACAGCAGCTGTATGTCTGGAATTACTACAGAATTTTTTGTCTTTTGAATTCGTTACTGCTGCAAAGAGGCAGCTGCACCAACTGCAGAAATTTGTCACGCTCATTCCAGGTATATATAGTTTGGCCTCTGTACATGTGATATTTCTTGATACTGCATTGCTTGGCATAAAAGTCTCACTCAGGGCTATCCGAAGGCAGCTACAGTTAGAAATGAATGTGCACAAGTAGATCAGAAACTGCTTTTATATTGTAATTCACACTTTACTTAAGCACGTGTCCATCCTTACCCTGTATTGCTGTGGCTCCCAGTTGCTGCCAATCATTTATGTTCAAACACAAGAGATGTTTTTGTGGACTGGCAAATGTCTACAGAATTCACCCGATCCTTGCAGATAGGTTGTCTTGAGTAAGATTTCCCGTGCAGAGACTGCAAACCCTGCAGTCAGAAAAGGAGATACAGTCATCCTTAAGATCTTTGTAAAGTTGCTAATGCGCTTCTAGAGCATCTAGACCAATGAACCATGCATGGCATCACTGGATGAGAATCAAGGTAAGAATTTTATTTTATTACCTTGTTATACAAAAACTATGCTGGTCCTAATGGCATTTTCTAACCTTTATCCCAGGGTGAGAGAAGGCTACTAAATAATCCTATACTGAACAGTAGAAAATGTTTTGTTCCATGGCCCACTACTACAGCTTTTCTTTCTCGGTTCTCCCTATAGGTCTGTCTTAGTCAAAGGACAGTTTTCTCCAATCAACTTCCTTTAAGACACTGCTTGGTAAAACTGTGCTTCTGGATTTCACCCTTGCCTCTACTACCTGGAGACATAATTTGGATTTGAGCTGTAGAATGGGTCTTGGAAGAGTGTAGAACAGAGTGGGATATGGGAGACTCCACGTTTGCAAGGAATAGGTGGAGATCTTACAATTATTTTTTTGGGGTGAAGAGTGGATCAGAAGATAATTAGGCATCTGAGAAATTGTTCATTTATCACCTTAGTGAGATCAAAGGAAAATGTCGATAAATTAATTAATTAGTGCTTAATGACTTGCTGAGAACAGAGAACTTTCTCTACATGCTTGGAGTGGGTGTTTTCAGGGTTAATTGTGGCTAACTTAGTATGTGGCATTAGGAATAATACATGAAATAGAGGTTTAAGAAATGTCCTTGAGAAAATGATTCCATATCCAGACCTGATCCCTTGACATATGTTTCTGGCACTGTCACAGGACTTACGGAAATGAACTACAGTCATGGAAGCAAGCCCAGCTTTAAATGATTAAATTGCACAGTAGAATCTCCTTGATCACAGTACTTGTAATCAGAATGGTAGGCAATTTAAAATTGGGCATGGGTCCATGGGTACAGAGAAATCTCTGTGTCAAACATGCCAATATTCTATGCCATCATGCTCTCATTGCCAATGGTAAGTAATGTAGGACATCTTTCAAGGTGGATTGATCAAGGGGAAAAAATCAGATATGTTTGTGAATATTTCATTTCTGGGGCATCCTGGAAAGGAAAATTTCTGTCTTCCTAGTTTTCATTTAGAAAAAACTATCAAATGTCTACACTGAAAAGAATAATCCTGTTCAGGAAAAGCACTTTTTTT
>WEIV01009744.1:0-10929 GCA_013390005.1 Calyptomena viridis
TTTCAGATCTCTGTAAGCTGGAGTATGATATTGCACTGGTGGATTTCTTTACCAATATGAATTAAAAAAACATACCATAGTAAAATTACAAAAGCAGCTTTTAACTCTCAGTGTTAGGTATAGTGTAGTGAGGATTTTCACAAGAGAGGATTTTTAGAAGGGAAAAATTGTGAGCTGTAATATTCACATGAAGAACACATAGAAGGCTCAATTTTTTAATCTTAAATTTTGTGGCAACACTTGCATGCTGACCTTATGAAGAAATTCATATGCTGAAATATAGGTTAGTTTTTTCAATTTTTTTCTGATGGGAAAATCAGTATTTTTAATACAAACTGTAAGAAGATTAAAAAAATTGCGTAACTGTATGTCAGCTATTGCTGAGATGCAATAAGTAACTGCTTCCACCAAACACCAACTTTCCATTTCCTTTTTTCTGTATTTGCCCATTCATCTTATGCTCAACTGAAAGAAATGATCAAGTTGCACTCACAATTCTTAAGCAGAGTTCTATTAAACTATATAAGGAATTATGAAACAGACTGAATTTCTTGAGAAACATACAAATTCACACATCACTAGCGCTTTAGACTGCTCAACCGAATGCTTCTTTTTGAATTTAGAAAAGGAAGAAAAGAGTTTCCCTTCTATATCTCTCTCTATTTGGACATCTTGAAATGAAAATAACTGAAATTTTCATTTCTGTTGATGTTTAACTTCTAATACCCTCACTCTTAGTGCAAATCAAGAGAGCATTGTTGTGAAAAGTAATACTTACACATTCAATTTCCAAAACAGATGTGAGAAAATACAATTAAAATATCTACCTGTGCAACTTTTTGCAAAAGCTGGTTTTTCACCCATCTCTGATGTCTCAGAAGGTCCTGCTTAGGAACAAAGAGAAAGGCTTTTGAAGGTTGTCTCACAAGAAACACATACTTCCAGCCCATACAGGAATTTGCCAAATAATTCTTATTTCATATATTACATGGTCATTTCATACTCTGTAATGTTTAACTTTGGAAAGGTTGTGTTATATATTAAATAGCTATAAATATTTACTTATCCGCTTCAACAGAAGCATGTTGAAGGGCTACTGGCAGCTGTGTGCATATCTTGGAC
Source organism: Calyptomena viridis (assembly GCA_013390005.1). NCBI lineage: Eukaryota > Metazoa > Chordata > Aves > Passeriformes > Eurylaimidae > Calyptomena > Calyptomena viridis. The sequence goes on from WEIV01009744.1 coordinate 1,123, forward strand.
TATATCTTGAACTGTCAGAGACTCACACAGAACAGCAGGCTTTCAGGGTTTTTTTTTGTGTTAATAAACTAATTTTAAAACATGAAATGTTAATGTTTCTACCCCTTTTCAATGAATTTTTAATCAGCTACATCTCTTTCCTGTTTCTTAAAATTTATATTCCTAAGGAGCACTCTTTGGAGTCAAAATTTCTACATATATTAAATACATAAATTCAGAGGGATTAAAATAATTTATGACACTCCAAGGCTGTTTGGTTTTCATAACAACAGCTCTTTTGAAGGCCACAGATGAACTGATTAAAAAGGACTGGTGCAAAAAGCATCACATAAGCAACACTTAATTGATTAAATTAACACTCCTAAAGTTCTACTGCTTAATGCTCTGGCTCTTCTGCAGCTATGCTGGAAGGGTGAGTGGCTTACACTGAGCAAGAGGCCATTCTATACCACAGAAATAGCACATACATGGAACACTGGCCCATGTATAGCAAACAGGACTAATTGGAACTGATGAATTTGGATCATTCTTCTGTGCAAATCCAATAATTTCTGTGTTCATTTGCAAAAGCAATCTGCAGAAGATCATACAGCTGCCCAGAAATTCTGGTTGTATAGAGGTAGGTTCATAAGAGTATTCACAAAGAGTATTAATAGGTTCACAACAGAAAAGCTACTGTTGCAGCTTAATTAATAAGGCAATGAAATATTTTAAACTCTCTTTCATTTGCCCAGTAAGCAAGAAAATACAGAAAAGACTATTGTCACAATCAGACTTCATAAGTTTTTCACTCAACTGAAAGTACATATACAGTATCAAATAAATGAATATTTAAGCATTAGAAAAATAATGATAATTAGGTGGTTACAATAATACTAGTTTAAATAAGTTCTAATGTAAATGCTAGTTCTGCCTAATTTTTCAGATTTTCAAAGGGATTTAAACAAGCAGGAATTGAAGTGAAGAACCTATGAAAGGCTCTTTGCTTTACACACATTTCTTGCAGCAAGTGCTGCTTAAATCTGCTCCTGCCATTTTTCCTTTGCTGGGAGGTCATGTTTGCTTTTTTTTTCCCCCCATGTTTGTCTGTTTACCTCAGAGATGCTCCTTGATATGGTTCAAAACACAGCTCCACAAAGAGTGGTGCTGGCACAACTGAGACTATAGTCCAAAGATGGGAAAAAATGGGGAAGAAAAGAAGCAAGATAGAGCCAGAGACATTGCTGGTGCTTTGGGCCCCACCAGAAGGAATTCTCATCCCAATAGTGTGATATGCAACTGTTAGGGTTGAGTGGGAATAGAAGACAGCCCCCCTGGGTGTGCTGAAAATGTCTCAGTGGACTACATTTATTTTTAGTGAAATTAGCATATTCAGTGTATGCCATTGGTCAGGTTTGTAATTTCCTAAGAAGTGCCGTGAACATGCAATTATTATAATTCATAATGCACTGACACACAGAAACATGCATCCCATTATAACCAATTATCCTATAATATGCATCGATTTTTGTGTATATTCCTTAATTCAGAAGTCCCGACTGGGCTGTTTTACCTACATATTCTGCAGTACTTTCTATATTGCATTATCTTTGTGCCAAATACATGCTGTGACCCAAAAATAGAAGGAAAAATAAGAGTCTTTCACACATTCAAACCTGAAGAAAAGATTTCTCTAGTTAAGATACACTAAGTAGGTTTACAGCCCTTAGGATTAAGCACACAGAATCCAGTCCCTAAATCTTTAACAATGATAAAAACTACAGTACATTTTATAGAGTCATTAGATTTTTATAAAAGTGATCCACACAGGTTGTTTATGAAACTTGAAGCTTTTTATTCTTCATATTAAGAAGCTTGGACAGAGGAAACGGTGGCATGAAAAAATTGCTTCAGGAATTAAAATGTGTAAAAGAGTAGATTCTGCTACCTTGATTTAGTAAAGACTAGAAAATTAAATTTAAAAGAATCCTCAAAGTTCTATCACCAGAAGACATCAATGAAAGCAGACACATTTCCACTTTACTGCATTCGTGCACACAACAGGCAGATATACACAGACATGACATAACCAAGGAAGGCAAAACCCAAGTACAGTCATAACCAGATGAAAAGAAGTTCCATCCAGGAATAAAGGTATGAGAAAACCCACAACATAGAAAAAATATGAAAACTGGAGAGAGAAGAACTAAATTCCACTGTGACAGGTAGGATGCAAAAATGGACACACAAGTGGGATATTTAATTACCAAAACCACAGGACACCTTAGAAGTAAAATCTTGCAGTAGGTTATGTCTTGGAGTCTGAACTTCAGGTAAGCAGAGCTAAGCAATATTACCTTCAAGTAGAGAAAGCAGCATGTACACTCTTCAACTAACAGCTAGCTCTGCTACACAGCACAGACACTTTGCACTCAGACCAAAACCTGGTCTTTCATGATATTCTGGTGTCATGGTTTGACTCTGGCTAAAAGCCGAGAGCCCATACATAGATCTAAAATTTCTCAGAGAAGAGAAAAAAAAAACCCGACTTTTGTGATAAGGATTACAAGCAACTGTTTATTAACTACTTCACACAAGCAAAACAGGCTCTAACTTAGAATGTTAAGAATTTACTACTACTACAACTACAACTACTACTAAAATCAGAGCTTAAGAGTTTAAGGGTGAGCAGTTTGATAGTTGTTACAGACACCTTTCTCCCCCCCACCCCTCCCTTTTAAGATCCTTCACCTTCCCCCAACAGCTCGGGAAGGCAGGTGTGTGTGTGNGGTGCTAATCAAACTCCTCACCCTCCTCTCTCTTAAGCGGCCATGATGTTCTGCGCAGACTTTTTTTTCCTCTACTCCTTCTTAAATATGTTATCCCAGAGGCATTGTTGCCTGACCTTGGCTAGCTTAGAGCAGAGAAAAACTCTAGCAGCTTCTTAAAGAAGCCTCTCTCCTAGCCCCCCCAGCTAATAAAAAACTCTGGCTACTTAAAACCACAACACCTGGTTTCATCCCAGCTGGCAACCAAACATCATAAGCAGCTGCTCGCTCACTCCCACACCAGCAGGATCAGGGAGAGAATTGGAAGGGTAAAAAGTAGAGAACTCATGAGTTGAGATAAAACCAGTTTTGATTGAGATGTGCTAGTTTGAATTTATATCTGTTAGTGCTGTTTAGTTGGTAATGAACAGGCTCCTTGCCAAGGGGTTCACTTTCCTGACTGCATGTTAGAGGCAAGTACTTGTTAGTAGCCACTTTTTGCTTTTGTTGCTGCTGAACTGCTGATCATCTCCTGTGCTGTGCCTGAGAACATTTTGATAACAGCCTTGGTGATGTCCCTGGGCTGAGAGGTGGCCAGACCATTTGCTGCTCTGTGTCTGTGCTGTTGTACTGGACAGGTTGGAACTTTGGTCTGAACTTGAGTTGAAGGGACTGTGATGTGTGAATGAGTTCATGATGGAGCAGAAATACACTTGCAGCCGACCCCATGCCAGACCAAGTGGATGCCAGAAGGAAGATGTGATATGTGACTCTGTGAGAAGCCTGTGCTGGAGCAGTTTTGCTGGCAGGACTTCTCACCCCATGGGCAATCCAGGCTGGAGAAGTCCGTGAAGAACTGCAGGCCATGGGAAGGACCCACACTGGAAAAGTTCAAGAAGGACTGTCTCCTGTAAGTGGGACCCCATGCTGGAGCAGGGGAAATAAAGATTCCCTTACAGCCATGGTGAAGACCATGGTGAAGCAGGCTGTCCCCCTGCAGCCCACGGAGGACTATGATGTGGACTACACTAATGGTGGACTTTAACAAGAACCCCTTGTTGCAGCCAGGCTGGGAACAAAGGCAGGAGTTCATTGCACTGTTAAACCACCTAAACTGGCCCAAAAGGACCATGGGTGGAAATTGTAATGGATGTGCCTTTAGGTTGTTGTAAACCATGAATCTGAGTTGCATGTTACAGGAACTACTACAGCAGGAACCACATGAACTAGTGGAGGACAAGCCTTACAAGAATCAGTGCAAGTGCAGCAGTGACCCGACCTGAGCTGTCTTTGGGGCCCAGAAACTCCACACACACAACCCCTCTTCTGTCCTGTGTGACTGTCATTAACAGATGGAGCCCAAAGTCATGGACTAAATGAATTCAACAGACATTCTGTGGACATTTCATGGACATTTTGCAGGGGTGATCCATAGACCAAGGGAATGCTATCTGTGTATTATATTGAAGAATGCGAAGGGGAGTGGTGGTTAATGAATTGAATAGTGTGGAAGCTGAGCAAATGGTATGGAATGGTGAACGGTATGGAATACCCCTTTGGGGCCAGTTTGGGTCACCTCTCCTGGCTGTGTCTCCTCTGAACCTTCCAAATTCCTTGTCAGCATGAGAGTACAAAAAGCAAAAAAGGCCTTGGCTCTGTGTAAACACTGATCAATGATACCAAAAACATCTCTATATTATCAACCCTGTGTTCAGCACAAATCCAAAACATAGCCCCACACCAGCCACTGTGAAGAAAATTAACTCTACTCCAGCACGCATGAGCAGATAAATACTTAACAAACACTGCACCCAAAGCATGCGCTTGGGCTGGGACTCAGCAGTGCAGTGTAATCTCTGTAAGAGATGGCTGTTGGCATAAATCAGAACTCCTGAAATGCCTGTTACAAATAGATGATTTTTTCACATTCTAACAATCCTTTAAAAACAAATGTATATGTCATTCCCTTGACAGTCACAGCTATTCTTTCTACCTACCCAATCATATGCTATTTACTTACATTGAGTCCAAACTTCTTAGCCTGTTTTTAATGGATTGTGTCCAAACATAATCCACTGTGTAAACACAGCAAAACTTGTGCCACTTGGCAGAAAGAATGGATTTATCACCCCACAGATAATAATGGCCAGCCATGCTCACTTTTCTGGGCTTTTCCTTGGCTACCCATATAGTAGCAACGTGAACTAGATGGGACTCCCAGGGTAATACAAGAATGCCTTCAGGAAGCACAATATTGTGCTTTCTTGTTGTCACAATATATTTTCTGAAATTTCTTGGTTTAAGATAGTATCTACCCACTGAGTCTTATATGACAGTGGTTAGAGTACTGCCAGCCTAGCTTCACAGCTTTAGCTCCATTAAAATGGATACTACTTCTAGTATTCTGGGAGATCTCCAAAGGAGATGTTGCTGGAGACATACTAAAAGACATTCATGCCTTTTAAGGTTTCAAAGTGAGATTACAAGCACAGTTTACATTCCCATTTTGGGCTTTTTCTTTCTAACAGAATGTATTTTCAATCTTATTTGGGTTTGGATCAATGTCCTATATTTTAACTGTCACACTAACACTGCCAAAAATTCCCAAACTGACAGCACTGTTCAACTGCATGGTGTTTTAAAAAGAAAAGCTGCTAGGCAGTTTTCACTCACTTCTAAGTGGTTTATAAGCTAAACCAGTCAATTCATTAGACAGTGGTTCATAAGCTGAGCCAGCCAATTCACAGGACAGTTTACAGCCTTTTCCTTCTGCTTCCAGTTTTTCTGATTTTAACTTCAAGGCATCAGTGATAACCAAGACCTACATCCACAAAATCTACAGGATGACATGCCTCTTTTAGGAAATATTTGGTCCTTAGTCAGCAAATAATTCAATTCTATGTGGGCTATGTCTTCAAAAAAGCCTTGCATTACTGTGTGCTGATGAAGCACAGAGCATTCAGCACTCGCTCAGCAATGCTGCACTTTTGAGACCCAAAGCCTTGTCTTTATGTAAGAAAAATACAGTCTTCTCAAATCTAGAAATACATCTGATTCTGGAGAAATGATTATTTAATTTGTTAGTTTCTATTAAAAATGTTAAATCATATTTAAATCACTAAAATAAGAAACAGTATTTTAACTAAAGTTTCTTTTCATAAGAGCCATAATATATATGGTACTTACAGATACGATATATGCAGGAATATTAACTACAATAGCTGGAATGCTCCAGCATGCGTCATTTAGTCCTGATGATCTCTACTCAGTCATTTTTCTTACTAAGTCAATCATCAAAATCTGGACCTTTCTTCCAGAACATTTTGTCTTTGGTCTCCCCCTAGTAATTAACACTGTAGTGACTCTCACATTTGTCCTGGACACCAGAAAAAACCACACACTGCCATACTGCTAGTGCCCACAGACAGAATATTGCCCTTAATACTCTGACAAAACACCCATATGAAGTTTTAGATGGCTAAAGTCCCTATTTCTCAGTCTTCATACTGTGTACTGCTAAAAAAATTCTAAATTTAGTAATTCAGTATTAACTCATGGCAACATCCCAAAGATGCAACCTACTACAAGATAAAAAGAACATGCACTGACAAGTATAATTCTCCCTGTTTGATTAATGTGAGTTATGCACCACCAAAGCACATTGGCCAGCATTACAGATTTGTGAGAGGAAGCACTTAGAGAAAAAGCCATAACCATGAAATTTTATCAGCAAATCATTTTCTCCGGGGAGCCCTAAGCAGATTGCTGTTCTCTAACAGTTAAGTTGTTTCTTCTCAGAAATAGATAGCTATAGGCTATTTTTAGCCAAAACTATGACCATTTTCTTTATTTTGTAGCATGTCTCTCCAAAGGCAACGCTGGGACAACTGTGTCATTCCTCAAGAACACACCTCAGAATAACTGCACTTTCCTAAGGTTCACTTCCTACACACCACCGCCACCCACACACAAATCCCTACGTGCCCTCAGAATTCATAGCTTTCTACAGTTTGTGCAACCTTTGGCTTGAATCAGAGTTATCCGAAGAACAAAGGGGAAGCTGCTTTACTGTGGGGAAGTCAGCATGACTTGACATGGGAACATCTCTTTTAGCTCACAGCACCCCACCACTTCTACCAATACACTCAGTTTTGTCTCCTTTTAAATGCAAGTTTGGAGGAAAGGAGTTACTAGTTGAGCATCATTTTATCAGAAAGAGATTGCTCTTCATCAATCAGAAGATTTAAATTTAGAGTTCTGGAAAAGACAACAGAAATCCTCCCCCTGAAATCCACACTACTTAGACTTCACTATGGAAGCATATTTTGTAACTAGAATTTTTCAGCTCACACAAACACACTGCAGTACAATGGGTACTATTTTGTAAGAAAGCTATTTCAGTGCAGACTCTCTTCAGATGGCATTGGGTTACACTGCAGGCTATTGGTCAAATTCTGACATTGTTGTTATGTGTGACATGGAAAACCACAACAAGGATGATAAGCAGAAATATGAGAGGACTTGACTTTAAAAGGAACAACAATTAGGTTGTCTCCAAAACAGTATCTATTTTTACTACATTAAATCATGACTGTAAACCCCTCACCCTCCAAGGCCAGGCAATGCACACATATGGAGACACCCTTCCAATTCTGCACTTGAGGAGTGACACTTTGCTATGCTGTATGGTTGAAATCTCTCTGAATGGAGCTGAGATATGCCAGAACAAGAATATTGATGCCACAATCCTGTAGTTAGTTTTAAAGCACACTAGAAAATAATCTCAAGAATCTTTTTATCTAAACACACAAAAATGTTATCTCAACAATATATAACATTACAAAGTGAAGGGATATGCTGTTCTGCACATTGTTAACATGTAACTATCCTTCAGAGATGCGTGGCAGCTTGCCCTTGTTTCTTTGCATTATTCAATTAACCTAACAACAAATGTAAGTAGGCTGAAACACTAAAGTTCTTGTTACTTTATATTACCATTTATAATCATGACTTCCTAAATACTGTTCATTCCAACATAAAGGAGCAACGATTTCTACTTTCCAGTCCTAGCTAAGGTCAATGCATTAAGGTCAATGCATACAGATAAGGAAAAGCAACTGGGAGACACCTTAAAACATACAGAGCCATGTATCTCATTAATGTTGTTATGCTTTGTCCACATAAATAAACTTCTCAATACAATTTTGGCATATATTGGTCATTCAGTACAAGAGAAGTGATTGATATGCTATATATCATAGAATCATAAAATGGCTGATTCTATGATTTATAGTGTATAGAAGTTACAGCAACTTTAAACTAAAGAAAAGATTTAAGCAGTGTTCTAGAAAGTTTATTTCCTGCTTAAGGAAGTCACTGGAGGTATGGAGTCTGCACACTGAATCCTCAGAAAAAACCAAGCAGTTCAAAAGACTTCTGGAACTTCTCCTTCAGACCAAACATACATATATGGGTTTGGATAAAGTTGTTCTTTAGCTCTTTCGCTATTCTTTAGAATAATTTACATGATGGGCAGCATGGAAATGTTGTATCCTAACAGAGCTAAGTAATTGCATGTTTAATGACCAAAAATAAGTAAAAAGAGAAGCACAGAGAGGGCAACACTTATGCAACCAACCCTTTCATGAGATAAACACATAAAATATGAAACTTAGTATAATTACCTGGAATATTAAATTTATGGTAATCAGGGTCATCTAATTCCCTCTTCACTGCTACTGTTGCCATTTCCGAAGAAATTCCTGTAGGAATAACAAAGGAATCAAATATGGAAAATAGTAATAAGCAGATTCTTAGAAAAACCCAAGTAAAAGCACCCACCAAGATCCTTGCTGGTCTCTGTCCAAAAAAAACCAGAGACATTACCCATTTGTTGAGCTATAGCAATGGTAACAGAGTTACCATTGACACCTTCTGGTGTCTTATGTTTGAGTTTGGTCATCCTAGAAAGGATCCAGGATTAAATGGTTCCCTACAAACTAGGCGGATTTGAAGAATTTTTTAAAAATAGGCTCCTTCCTTTTTGCATGCTACCACAGCAAAAAAAAAAAAATCATTTATTGTGCTGAAGGTACTTGTAGACCTGCTTCTCCTCACTCCTCTGTGCAGAAAAATTCAGATACAGCCTGCATCAAACTGCACTGCTGATGGAGCAACACATATCCCCTCCAGAAGCCTTAACAGCATTCTCTAAAATGTTTCCAAACACTTAGACAAAAGGAGAATTACTTAAAAATGCCTAGAAAGCAGCACAGAAAAGAAATCTGGGACTGACTTGGCAAAAAGTTCAAGGTAACTCTTTGTCTATGTCAAGCTGAATGTTAACCACATACAGTTCCTAAACACAAATTTGAAGTTGTGAAGCACAAAGACTAGAGAAAAAATGGACTACATGTAAAAACTTAATTCTTATAGGAAAGTGAACAGTGCAGCCCAACCCAACAAAACAGCAGGTTACCACCTTATCTCCCAGCACACTTTGCTGCCTCACAGGCTTTAAAGGCATTGTCCCTGCCTTTACTTCACAACACATACTTAAGCATTGCTCTGCCACACATCCCAGTCCCTTGGGGAATCACCTGCTACAGAACGATTTGGCACTTTTTTAATAACAAATAACACATTTTGCTATTTATTATTTATTTATTTCCATTTTGGCTAGAAAATGGACATTTTGCCATTTTCAACAGTTTAGTAATATTAAAAAATAAACCAGGTTTTTTGCTTCCCATTAGGGACAAAGATACCTTGAATTAGAACAAATCCCAACAAAACAGGGGCGTTTCCTCTTCTATAAACTAAAGATAAATTATTTTAGTCTACAATATATTACAAATTTTCTCTCTTTTGAGATGGATGCATTTGGCTAAGGTTCGATATTTAATAAAAATTTCAACTGAAAAGTAAACAGTTTCAAGGAAATAAAAGTCTTTCCATCTCACCAAGGATGCCTTTTTGGTGCTTTTTTTTTTTTTCCAAAAAAGTTCCCATTTTTTTTTTAACTTAAGCCCTTTGAACGGATTCTAATTTTTTTTTTCTT
>WEIV01009744.1:10952-24799 GCA_013390005.1 Calyptomena viridis
TTTTTTTTTTTTTTCCAAAAAAGCTTCCAATCTTTGTTTAAATTCAGCCCTCTGAACGGAATCTGATCTTTTTTTTCTTTTGTGAATAAGGTCAAAATTTTGAACATACCAGAGTCCCTGCTTGGTTCCATTTTCACTTTAATAGGAGAACAACTACAAAAATAAACAAATCAAGCAGATTGACATTACAAAAAACAAACATCGCATTTCTTGAAGCCTTACAACTTGTCAAGTAAAATCAATCTCCCAGAATTTTTTCCAACAAGAACACAAAAGTAAAAAAATCCTGCATATTGGCTTATCTGATTTATCTCAAGGGAATTGCCAGGAATCTCCTATCCCTAATATTTTTGGGGGCATACTAGATTCAAATCGTGTTTAACATTTAACGAGAAGCAATCACAGAAGCACAGAAAACGAATCCCTGTTTTCACATTAACCAATTTTTTATGTATTCCAGTTATAATATCTTCATTTACTAACTAAAAAGATTAGTTTGTTTTTTTCAGGTTGAGGAGAGGAAAGGAAGCAACATTACATCTGTTTCCCCTCACTGCCATACCATAAAACATGGCAAACTTATCTCTGACTGACAAACTGTGAATTAACAACACTCATTGCCATTTGTTTAACTTGTAACAGTTTCCCCACAGATAACAGGCAAAAGAAAGAGAAGATTCAGCTTCATACTTTTTATAATGCCAGGACAGTAAGAGTTATCCAATGGTCAGCTGGGCAGAAAATGCATATTAGGAAGAAGACAAACCACAAGAAAATACACAGTTGATAAAAAAAACCCCACTACATTATTTTAAATTCACCTTCCAGCTGGAGGTACAATTGAATGTGAAGGATCTGTCAAATGAGCTCCTGAAAGTTAAAAAGCAGTATCTGAATTTCCTGTACTCCATTTACTTTAAATACAAATAAAAAATGTAACATTGATTTCACAAAGTAAAAACCTGTTCACACTTTACAAGCATATGTGCATATTTTCTGTATTCACAGATAGTGAAAGATTTCATTAAACTGCTTTATTAATCTATAAAACAACATCAATATAAATTTACTTTAAATGTGCATTTCACCATGCTTTTCACTGCTCCTTTCATGATGCTAAGTGAAAATCTTGGGAAAGAAGGATAAACAAATCTTTCACCTGAACTCTGCTACAAGAAAATTATCATTTCATACCAATTCAGCTTAGTCCTAAATTACAGCTAGACACAAATAGCTTATAGTTTTAGAATATCATTTACCTCATTGAAAACCTACCTTGCATTTTCAATAGAATTATACTGATACCAGAATCTTTGTAATCTCCCAATCTCTAGTCTTCTAACTGAGCACAAGCAACACATTTTTAATTTTACTAATCAAGCACCAACTTCTGGCTGTTTCACCTAAGAAATTAAACTTTTCTTCTTTGATTACATTCCTATGGAGATTGCCTCATCCTTTTCATAAAAGAAATCCTCACACATATGCATTTAGCAAGTAAAGCAACATGATCCCATGAAAGGAATAGGAAAAGAGATTTCTCCCAAGCTAGAAGTGAATCTTTGCAGGGTTTTACAAAACTCACTTTAGCTCAGATTTTTTAACTATATATTAAAAAATATATGAGACTTTCATAGGAACTACAACACCCAGCCACTTCAGAAGATTAAACTGATTTTTTAAAATGAGATATAAATGCCAAAATCAGCTGTGTAGCGGGACGCAGTCACTGCAAAATCTTGGCATCTTCTAAAAATGCAACGCAGTCCTCTGTAAGTTCACTTCTCCTTGCCCTAGGATACTACCCAATCCATATTAAATTTAAATTCAGTAAACAGATTGAGAATGAAATAGAATGAATTTAATCTCTTATGAGTTGCTGCTGGCAGAATGTATAAAGGAAAAGTTATAGCTCCATAAGTAAGGTAACTCACTGTCTAGGAATTTCTGCACATTTTGCTGCTATATAAACCCAAATTCCAATCTGTTCTGTTTGGTCTGAGTAAGCAACAACTTACCTATGTGCTCCTCTGGCTCTAGGAAAGGCCTGTGTGAAAATATGGAAAAAAACAGCTTTAGCAAAGACATCGTTAATTACTTGGTAGTGTAACATCACAGAGAGTGAGCATTCTTGTTTAAGAGAAACAGCCTGAAATGTATTTAATTACACACTAAATCAATTTGACTTAATTTAAGTACAAAACCGAATTGGATAGACCAGTGCAAGAGAGTGAGCAAATGACCTTTTGATAACAAATGAGATCCTTGACTTGTTTTCCAAAATCCATTTCAGGGTTGAAAGATCGTAATTTGCTGGATCTTTAAGCATGAGTCCTTCGGGCAAGCCCTGCACTATCACAGCAGACTGGTCCCTCTGAATCTTCTCGTATGGCACAGATACCATCGTTGACTTTCCTAAAGCTTTACCTAGAAAACAAAAGATTGTTTTCAGGTTCAGACTGCTGAAGTTCCTCATAAAACTTTATAACTTTAGAGAGGACTGGAAGAAAAGTAAAGTGCAGATGCAAATCTCCCCTGAAACCAAGTGCTGCTGGCATTAACATGCACTGTGCAATAACCTGAAATCACATCTCACAAAACACATTCAGAAGTAAACTAACCACTATATGTGTTTTTTTTAGAAACAGCTACTAAAAGTTTCTAAAATTAGCAGTGTACTCAGAAGGCTAAGACTGTGCAGTTTCTTCCTCCCAACTGGAATAAAAATTTAGAAATATAGAACAGCTCTTCAGAAGATTTTAAAGCACCCACCATAGCAAGAGCAGAAAAAGTCCTGCACAGACTTTCTGAGAGTCTTCAGTTCTGCAACATCCCCTGCCAGGCTGTTTACAGGTGGTATAGTCTTCGTTTTCTGCAGTTCTGTAGCCCTGTTCTCTTCTGTAACACCTGGCAGTTATTTACAAAAATGAGACAAAAATAAAATAATAAAATAGCAAGTTATTAATACGGCTAGTACCTAGTCCCTCCACTAGAGATGCTTGGGAAGGATTACTGCCAGAAAATCCTAAAAACTTATTTGCCTTAGAAACAAATGTACAAATCTATGTACATAAGTAATGAGTAAATTTAAATTTAAACCAGAATTACTATATTCTCCTTACAACCTTTGTAAATATCAACCTCTGAGTATTAAGAATGGCGAATTAAGAGGCACACCCAAGGAGGCTCTTTTGGCATGAAGAAGTAGAAAACAGTATTAATTTCAGGAGAGGATAATACAGTAAAAATAAAATGCAAATCTCCCAAGAAAAGAAAGACCAACAGTGTCACCAAGGAAAAGGTAAAATGTCAGTGTGGAGGAAGGATCCCATAGCTCTCTAGTGCTGTGCATGATGTCTTAGGCAGCAGTTCTGTTATATCCTGGTTTATTTCTGTTGTATGTGTTTCGCTGAACTTTTTATAGAAGGGATCTTACTTTTGTGACAACAGCTCCTGTTTACTTCAAAAGATATTTTAAGTACCACCTCTTATTGCTGAATAGGAGGAGTTGCAAACAAGCCATCATCATGCAGAACAGAGAAGATTTCAGCCCTACATCTTTTTCTAGTCTCTGAGCAAAAGTCATTGCAAAAGGAATGAGTGAATAACAACACTCTCAATATCAAAAAGTAAACTGAAGGGATGGTTTCAGGTGGCAGCCTTCCTTTCTCATGGTTCAGTTCTTGCAAAGATTTACAAGAATGTAACAGGTTGGCCTTGGCTGGGTGCCAAGTACCTGGACAGTCTCTCGCCCCTTCCCTTTTACCAATAAGATGACAGCAACTCGTGGGTGTTAAGACAAGGCAGTTTAATACAAGTGAAAAAAGATTTGTGTGCGCAGGAAGCAAAGCAAAGGAGAATCTAATCTCTACTTCCCATTCCCGAGGTCAGCTCGTGTCCTGAGCAGCAGGGCCCTACGCGTTGGTTGTCCCTTCAGCAGGCAGCCATCGGAGACAACCCCGTGCCCCCACCCCTGCTGTTCCTTTATATCTGAGCTGACGTCATATGGACTGGAATATCCCTTTGGTCAGTCTGGGTCACCTGACCTGCTCGTGTCCCCTCTGCCTCTCCCTCACAGCAGTCAAAACAGTGGAGTGTTATCTCCTAGCACTGCTAAGGCTGCTGGGGCTCGGATAGACCCCATCTAGCAAACAACAGAGACACACTTGCCTACCTGGAAGGAAAGGCAAGGGAGATCTGTGTTCCTGTGTGCAAGAGCATGATCAGTGCTGAAGCTGTGTCATGACTTCCCCATGAGTCAGCACAGCAGTAAGCCTGAAACGCTGCGCTGTGCATCACCAGGACTGCTGGCATCAGAATTCCACACTGACACAAGAAAACAAACATCAGTTTGAACAACTGATTACAAATGAGCTGCGCAATGAGCTGAAGCAGCAATGCTTTTAGCAAAACCACGTTTATCATCTTAAAAACTTTTATCTTCATTTAAAAGATAATCTTGTCCTTTCTCTGAAGACCACATCTGCTTCATGCCCTGGAAACACACCTCTACATGACATTTAGCTTTCCAGCTCTTTAGGCCTGAAATTTTTGCTTTCTCTGCAGTATCACAGGGCCTGCCAGAACATGAAAAATAATGCAAAAGTGGGATATTATTATATAACTGTAACAGGTGCTTAATTAATGACAGCTTTTAAGATTTGCCTGTGGAGTCGGGGATAAGAGACATCAGTTTCAATTTACAGCTACATGTAATGTCACTTTTTAAAGTGTTTTATTTTCCATGTAAGAAACTGATTCACTAAAAATGCCTTTACTGCCATCAGCTTCTCAAAAGTGTACACACACTTTCTAAAAATAATAACCAAACCAAAATTGACAACACTGCCCACTTCACATTAAAATGAAAAACAGACAGAAAGACAACATTTTCTTTCTTAGTTAGAAGAGAAACTCTTATTGGGTTTTTTTAGCCCATGATTTTTATCTGTTTCCTCAAGCTCACATTATGCATCTGCCTCCCTAATCTCTCCACATTCGTCAGTAAATTTTAATCAACTCTGACAAACAAGATCAAGTTGCAAGCACAGCAAGATTTGTAAAAGCCCTTCACAACTGATCAAACCCAGCAGGCATTCACTCCTCTTGGCAGCACTGATGGGCACATGATCATTTGGAGGTTACGTAACTTCACAGGCTCTGCCGAAGCCCTCAATACAATTACTGGAGTCTCCAGCAGGATCCAGGCTACATTTAGGAGGGGATGCCTGGGACATATGCAACAAGTTCTGGTGAGGAAGAAGGATGAGGGGGCTGTACTTACAGGGTAAATAGCTCATGAAAGGGAAAGAATGCTTATATGTTAAAAGACTACAGCTGTGAGCATACTGCAGGATTAGTCCAGTTACTCTGCAAAAACTCTTCTGGATTTAGGAGAATTAACAATTGCCCAATTCCCAACAATCCTCCTAATTTTGCACTGAGAGTCCACATATGCCTAAGTATCTCTTATCTTCTTGTACTATGCAGGTGTTTTGGCTATTCAGAATATCCTTCCCTCTGAGTCCGACAGTCCAGTGTGCCACTTAGCTGAAAAAGGAATCTCATAGGTGTCCCTATTCTTATAAAACAGATATAGTATAAAATGAATAGGCTTTACAATAGAAAAAAAACCAAGAAAGTTTACAATGAAACAACAATATTTGAATGATGAAATTTTAATTTGGTAATTTTTTCCTGTTGCACAGCAGCAATTAGACAGCTATACCGTGATTTCTATATAGACAGATACTATAGCTTACTGCCTGAAGTAGGTGCTTAAAATTTGATAAAGAGAATTATAGCTCTCTTCATCACAGAGAACACAGCGCAGCACTTACTCTAAGGTACCCTAAAGCACAGTCTCTGTGCAGTAGATTAAAACAGGCCATAAGTATCTGTCTGCAAAGCACCTGACCCAGAGGTAAAGGGAGAGTTGTGTTGGGAGGGGGCAGGCTGCATTTCTCCTGTGGAGCAGAGCATGCCCTACTGGGTCACACTGTAAACAAGTGACAAATCCAGCACTACCCACATTTCACCAAAGAATAAGAAACCAAAAAGTCAAGCTTTAGCAGAGAAATGAGCTGTCAGTCCTACGGCACAAAATGTATCTTAAAACATCAGAAGGTTTTTAATCAGGTGGCTTTTAATCTCCCAGGGAGGGAAAGCTAAGAAGTAATTACAAGAGTATGAATGTGACTCCTGCACAGGCACTCAGAGGCAACTGAAGGCCAACAATGATTTTGTGACAACACTTACATATATTTTATTATATTTGCTTAAGGAAAATTATCGTATGAACATAACTATGAGCAATGAAAGAGGGAAAGTAAATGTGTGCACGGTTAAAACATTTTGCTTTGGTTTACAATGCATGCACCCTGCTCATCTGTGAGCTTTTTAAGACCATCCGGCTTTAAAGTTCATGAAATTGGAAAATATCCTCATATTAAAGAAAATTAATTTTGTAATTATCGAAGGATTAAACCACAAGAAAAGCAAATCACCTGAGGCAGAATTTAGAAGCCAAAGAATTTCAAAAAGACTGGCCAACTACAGTAATTTTCTGTCTGTTTGCAACTCTGAGGGAACAAGACAGGTGGTTTCCAAGGAAATGGGACTAAACTTGCCCTGCAAGTTTTTAAACCGGCTAACTTCATGCCCCTTAGTTGGCTAGGCAGAGACAGAACATTGTAGCAATCAAGCCAAGTAACCTTGATGTACAAGTTACTCAGCTCTGCAATCACCCCAGAAAAACAGCTAAAGCTAAGAGTGCGGGAAAGAAAAGGCTTCTAGACTGGGGCCTATCTAGAGGGAAGAGGCAGACAATGGAAGCAGAGGAAGCACCCTGAAGAAAGGAGGCAAGATAACCTGTGTCTAACTACGTAGTAGAAGTTTTGAAAATGTGTGCTTCTTTTCATTTTGAGAACTTGGGAAAAGGGGTGAACTGACTTGTAAATCAAGAGAAACTGCCAATAACGTAAAACTTCAGAAAAGCACATTAATTCAAACCTACTATCATGAGAAAGGGCTTGCAAAGGAGACTATAAAAAATACATGACCAGCTGGGCTGGCCATCATCCTCTTCGTTCTAGGAATGTGTGGAGAAAAGATGGGAAAGTAGTAGAAAATGGAGAGTATAGCAGGCCACAAGGTAAAGCTAAAAGATAGGAAAATTATTTCCATGTCTTTCACAAAGACCTAGACTATTAATGCAGAGTTTAGATAATGAACACATTATGTGAAAAACATGCAGTACAGAAACTACATTATTTGCATTGAAAACAGGTAGGCAGAAGGGGATTGCAAGCTGAATCATTTAAGTGAGCTCAAATGGAGAAAGCAATGGCAAAAAAACCCCAGCTCTTACAGTAAAAAAGATGGGGATCATTGCTTTGGATTTTATTTTTATTTCTTGCAACTGCAACTGTTAGGTGAGTGCTAGGAGTGTTACCTTTAAACTACTTCCTAACCACATGATTTATTAGGAATAGCCTGGTCAAGTCTTAAAGTGTAGATAATTTAACTCATACCAACATTCTGCAAATACAAAATAGAAAGTGACTGAAACTTAAATCCAAAAAAATTTAAGTTTAACACAGTTCAGTTAATTTATCAAGCAGTTACAACCGCAACAGAAAAACTCTCCCAAAAAACTAGGGGTGGGGCAGAAACAGATGCAAAATATTGACTAGTCCTTCCAATAAACAGAGTACCATGTAAATACTTTAAGAGACTGGGAAAGCAGAATCCCAAAGTGCTGGCAGCAGACACAATGTCTCCAACAAAGCATTCTAGCTCTCCAGCAGTTACATCTGAAGCTTCACGCCTTTTATTTAATTAACAGTGATATCACATATCTTTGTTCTGTAGCAATCAGGGCACTCCAGACATCTTTATCCCACCCTGGGGAGATGGGGACCTCCAGAACTAACTCTCAGTGCTATGGTTTCACAGTCACACAGAGGCCTGAGCACAAGAGCAGGAGCCCATCTTGCACACAGCACTGCAGAGCAGAAAAGAAAAAGCCAGCAGTTACCTTGCTCATACCTCTTCCTCCAAAAAAAGCCCAACTAGGAAACTGTTCCTCCCTATTTAACCCCAAGCACAGACAGGCAAGTTAGCGTTAACACATCAGGCACGATGCAACCTGGCTCAGGTAATGTAAAAAGGACAAAGGAACAGTAACGTAATCCCTTCCACTTGCAGAGATGACAGATCTTAACTCCCAACTGACAGACATGGCAGGAGTAAATGCATTATGTTTGCCAGTACAATTAGCCTGGACAATGGTGACAGGCTACAGAGTGGCCAGGAGCAGCCATTGATCTCTGTTGGTCTGGCCTTTGGGAGAAGTACAAGTTATTCCAAGTCATCTGCTGCAAAAAGGGAGGTGAAAGCTCAGGAACACAACTGAGAGCCACAGCTGAGTATGTTCCCATTAACCATGACTGGGAAGAGCCTGTCCCAACAGATACTCAAACAGAATAAACCCTTAGGAGAGGTTGTTTTAAAGGGGCCACTCCCAAACAGCTGCAAAGAAACTGGGCATGAAAGAAAGGCCAAGACTTACAGAGGTGTAAAACAACTCTAGCTTATCTATAGGAAAGTATCCTGACAGTCATACCTTTAAAAACCAACTATACAATTATTTCCTTTTTTCCTGCATTCTGTAAAGTACAACCCATTTTGAGGTGCACTGGATGACCAAAGCTAATGCAAGAATCACAGATACAGCCCCCCTTTGCATTCAAAACAGGTAACAGATCAGTGATGGCACATATGCAACTCCACGAGTGTTTAATCAGGATTAATCCCCTCCTGGTTCTTATTGTTTTTCTTTGATTTACTATTTAAGTTTCCTTTCTCTTTCAAAATATTCTGTAGCTTCTGGAGCATAAAAGCCACAGAAGTCTCAGAATAGTCTAGGGCCAAAGAAAATGACTGTGAGAAAAACTCACTTTCCAAACTGGCACATGATCATCCAAAAGAACTAGGCTCTGAGCAATATAAATAAGATGTCAGCTAGTTTCAGAGTAGTATTTTCACTGTAATACCATAGCACATAATCAAAGATGGTGACTGTACTTTAAATATAATGCGGACAAACACAATCAATAGCAGTTAGATCCACTAATAATCTCTGTTACTAGAGTAATACTTGAAAAAATATTAGGCTGCTTCCATATAGGTCAGGGGATTTAATCTGTGCACAGTTTCAGATCTGAGATATTCTGCTTTAAAGCTGAAAAGCTAAACACGGCATTTGCATACAGCTTGTGAATTACTATGAGTATGACAAGACAGGCAGTGGAAAATCAGAGATAACAAAATACCAAGGAAGAAACAAATCAATTGTATTAATACTTTATTTACATCACTACTGCAGCATACAAATAAAGTATCATAAAAGGACTACACTCAAACTAGCAGAACAGTACCCACACAAACTAGCATGTGGGTTTGTGTGTTGGGGGCTATCTCAGCAGATTTCAAGGACATTTTTAAGCACCAGTCTAAATTTAACGCGCTGCTACTGAGTTAATATAAATTTTCACGCTACTGTGTAGCTTGACTCCCACCTACCATATTCTAAACACTAGACTGTGCATGATGCTCTTTGGTTTGCAGTACCACAGCCTGTTCATTATTGTTTAGGTGAAAGTATGTAGATGATATACAGGCTGGATCAAACATGTAAATAACTTCATCCATTAGAAAAATGAAAGAAAGCAGCAAGACATGCCAATCAGAGCTTCATCACAGGAAAATTTATATTTATACAAATATGCTATATACTTTACTGAGCTTTGGTTAAAAAATACTGAAGTCATGAATTTCTACATCATGCTATTTAGATACCATCACTTATAAATAGAATGCACTTAAAAAACCCCAAACTGATTTATGAACTATTTAGATGCCTACAAGCAGACGTCACAGAGACTTTCAGAAGCTTTGCTCTAGATTTTTAGGTACCTAAGTTGTTTTGTACATCTGGCCCTATTGCTAGCATTGCTTTTATTATTGCCAGTATCAGAACTAATTGCATCCATGGTCATACCATTTTTAAAAACCTCAATCACAAAAGAAGTATTGCTCATTTTATTTCACAAAATACTTCTAGTTTGGAAAAACTTATTAGCTAAGCAACTTGCTGCGCATGCATCTCTTGTTAGTAAGGAACAACACAAAAAAGATAATGACAGACTAATAAACAGTTGGCCTTTGGGCTGTAGCATCCATATGCACTTTTCCACAGAGGATGACTTCAGCCAGTTCCACAAATCTGTCTGCATGAAAGTTGTCATGCAAACAGCAGCCATAGAGCTTGTACTCAGTGCTGGTAACATCTCTTGAAGTGAGTTGAGCAAAGCCATTACTTCTGATGAAAGCAAATCCAGAGTATTCGGCTTGCCTCCCAGCACAGCCTATGGGATAGTGCAGAACTGCCCTAGTTCCAGCGTTCACTGCCCCGGTTCCAGTGCCCAGTTCTGTGTTCATTGACAGCACTTTCACTGTGCTGTGGTATCACAGCTAGAGATACAAAACAGACTTTTGGAACACCTGAGTAACTTTGTCCCGTGCAGGCATTGTCTAAACACTAACATTCAATGTAAGGAAAAACTTTCTGTCATTCAGAGAACAGCAAGAGAAGATTTCATGAGGAGAATCCCTAGAAATAGATCAAAATTCTGCCACTGAAGGGAACAGAGAAAGCAAAGACAGAGGTAAGTTGTACCTGTATGGCATAGTTGGAAAAACACTGCTGGAAAGCAATGTCTAGGCAGCAACAGATTTGTTTTAATCCCACAGGCATCCACCAGGCTCTGGTGATGAACAGTTAGGAATGATTTAGCCTGATGCTCTCCAGTGGAGGTGGGATGTACAGACTGACTACTCAGAATTCTATTGGTACATCCTTGAAGACTAAAGAATTGCTCTACAGTCTTTTTATGCATTTGAAACCTTTTTGGATATTAAGCTAAAAAGATCACTCTCCATGGAGAAGAGATCATACAGAGTGAGCAATAGCTTCTTTGGAAGCCAAAACCCGAAGTGAAGACAATCACTGCAAAGCCATAATTACAGCTATGGAGTAGGAAGCCAGCATCTACCACAGCAAGACATGGTATAACTTCAGTCAGAGATGCTTAGATCTCTCTAGAATACAGGGACAAGCTAATACAAGCCCCAAAATGCCTATTTCAGGTATTCATGTAGTCTCACAAGTAGTGAGACTCTCACGTAGTTGCCACTCCAGTGAGAGACTTGCCAGTTTTA
Organism: Calyptomena viridis; assembly: GCA_013390005.1. NCBI lineage: Eukaryota > Metazoa > Chordata > Aves > Passeriformes > Eurylaimidae > Calyptomena > Calyptomena viridis. The sequence goes on from WEIV01009744.1 coordinate 22,236, forward strand.
AGTGTGCTTTAGTTTTTAAACCAGCAAGATCTAGTCTTTCAGGCTTCTGGTTTTGTTTGCTTCTTCCATCTCCCTTTAAACTGCTGAAGCATTACATTAGTTGCAGAGTTACAGACACAAAGGAGCATAATGTCAGAATAACAATTCCTCAGAAAACCCGATGGTTCTATTTGCTCAAAGGCCAGAAGGATTCAATGAGACAGAAGCCTAGCTGCAGATCTTCAAGCAAGTCCACAATAGCCTAGTTATGATGATAGGAGAAATAGAAACATTACTCACAGCTTTCTGGGATGCTCAAATAAGGAACACAATATCATCTTAGAGAAGTCCTAGAAAATTAGATAAGGGATGTAACTCAAACAAACAGGTTGTAAACTAAGCTCTGTGCACTCAGATAAGATGAATAACAAATGTTACAGTTTTTGTGGTGAAACACAAGGACATTGTGCCTGCTCAAGAACTGAGGTCAAGACGATGAAGACCTGGAAGGACCAAAAAAGGACTTCCAATAGGGCTGTGACTACGTAAAGCAAACTAATGAATCTGTATTAAGTAAGCGAGAATATATGATGAATATGTAAACAGTATGTGTAATAAAAAGGCCTGTCCATCTGTCCTTTGGCATGGTCCGATCAGAGGAGGTATCCTCCAAATGTCCAGTGCGCTGAATAAAGAAGAATATCCTTTTTAACACTTGCAAATTGGTGTTAAGGAGTTTGTTTCTGCTGCTTTTCGGTATAATTTTTGGCATACCAGATGGGACACCTCTGCCTGATCTCCCGTGGATCTGAGAGATCTCTGGATCTTCACACCAGCACCAGGACTTTCCTGGAGAAGATCACAGATCCCTGGATCAGTCTGGGACACAGGTAAGATCCCATTCAATAACATGGGTATATTATCAAATAATATATCCATATCAATATCCGTATCAATAATTCGATAATTCCCATTCTTTATGGGAATCCTGCCTATATGAGACATACAGATCTTCCAGCGCATTGGGTAGGTTATTTGGTATTCCAGAATTCAGTGTCAGGCTTTGTTTTATTGATCAATATTGTTCTGGTTTTGTATTTGTTTCTGTATTATACCATTTTGGATCTATTGTTCAGAGATGGGTAGTGGACAGTCTAAAGGGGCCATTTTGAAAAAGTCCCCACTTAGTTGCATTTTGTGACAATGGAGGAAGACTGGAGGACCCCCTAGGGAGCAGCTAGCAGGGAGAATTTAATTAAGTATTGTAATCTGTGTGGCCATTGCATAAACCAGATTCTGGAAAAAAGTGGCCACAAAATGAAACATTGAATACATTGCTGCAGTTAATGTTGTTTTTAAAACAGGAACAGAAGTGGAATGAGGATATATATGTTGAAATGTTTTTCAATTTGTGGAACTATCTGGAATGGCAGAAAGATTAGGAGGAAATTACAAAAAGCTAAGGAATAAGATCAGTATAATTTAGGGACGTTGTTGGATGGCACTTGTGTTGTTTATTGGAACACGGAAAATCAGCAGGAAGCAGCTAAATAGAAAATAGCTGCAGGACTCTCTAAGGGAATGGTGCCCCCAGAGAAAAGAAGAGGACAAGGACATGAACAGCCTACGCTGAAGCCTCCCTGGCAGACGTGGTATTAATCAACAGGCATACCATAAGAAAGATGGACATTGGAAATGGGATTGTCTGCAACTGCAACTTAAAAACCCTCTAAACCCTCTCATGGCTGTCACGGATGATGACTGAGGGGGACTGGAGGATGCTTCCTCATCAGAACCTCTGGTTACTAGCTAAGTGGGGGAATGAAGAAGTAGAATTTTTTGCAGATGTGGAAGCTGGTTACTCAGTGTTAAATACAGTAAAAGGAAACTGAAGTAACAAATCTGTAACAATTGCTGGTGCCACAGGGAATTGCAAAACTCAGCCTATTTTTTTTACGCCTATTGATTTTAGATTAAGAAAACAGTGGGTAACTCATCAGTTCTTGTATTTACCCAATCCACCAAAGCCTCTCCTTGGGAGACATCTCTTGGAAAAATTAAATGCCAAGATCAAATTTAAAAATGGCAAAATACAGGTCAGAGTCTAATAATGTGGAAGCTTCTACTTTTGCACCACAGTCTCCAAAACTGGAAGTGATCCATCTGCCAATATCACTGAAGGATGCAGTGATTCTGACAGTATGGGCTGGAGAGGTGCCCAGGTGATCCAAAAGAGCAGAACCCATGAGAATTAAATTGAAACCTGGAGCAGAATTGGTAAGGCAAAAGCAGCACCCTTTGAAAATAGAAAGCCATAAGGGGTTATAACCCCTTACAGAAAAATTTATAAAATTTGTTGTGAAGCAAAGACAATGCAGGTATCCCCCCAAAATGCCAAGAGTGTAAGGATTTAGAAAAATTTATTTTCTAAAGGTGAAAATGCTAAGAACTTAACAGTGTTACAAACACCAGGCCCTGGGAGNAAAATCCACAGCAAGGAAAACCCAGCTGACTTGGATGGTCCTCCTGCAGGGGTTAAAAGTAGCCCCACAATATCTGGAAATCAACTGGCAAAATAAGGAGGA
>WEIV01009745.1:2431-24997 GCA_013390005.1 Calyptomena viridis
GCTTTTAAATACACAGGAATGGCTGCTATAAAATGTATAAGCAACATAAATTAAGGCATTATTCAATTCTGCATATTTCATTCCACAAAGATATGTTTACATTCAGTATTGACCACAATCAGCAATATTTGTGTCCAACTCTGATTTTGGTGTGACTTCATCTTAGCCAACATACATGTATGCCAGAATGAGTCCTAAGTGGCAGAAACCAAATACCAGACAAAGGCAAGTATATGTGTGCCTGGATAGAGAAGATATATAAAACAAATTCTGTGAAACTTATTTACTAATGGAAATCTTTTGCTTTCCAAAAGACTGTATGCAACATTAAAAACAACTGGAGGTTTTCAAAATGTGAATAGATAACGTATCTATTCTTGAAAAGAAGTAAAAATTGGATTTTTAAAAGTCCTCACTGATATTCTGAAAAATGCATAGCAGAAATAATTTTGAAAAAAATTTAGAAATTATGACCAGTCGAGGCACTTGAATGTCTGACCGAGAAATGCTCTGAAATAACACAGTGAACAACAGTTCTTAAAATAAAGGTGGCATCTTTTTGTACATTTACTACTCTATAAGCTTGTTTTCCCAGCAAAGCTTCCTACTTTATCTGTTAATCATCCTTCTAGCAGATGCACTTTCATTTTTTGTGACTTTCTGACAAAGTTATAAGCTGTGATCATAAAAAAAGTCCTACATTTTGTATTAGTCTAACACTAAAATTCAGAAGAGCAATTTCAGTTTCACGTGAAAACAGAAAAACAAATTCTTTTTGTACCCACGGATATCTTGCCTAAGGAGCAGCAGAAGTTGTTAAAACTTTACATTGCTAAGCTTTTATTGCATACATCATTTAATTACGACATTAATACAGTATAAGAATTGGTGTTAGTAGTTAGTCATGGTATTAAATATGAACAAAAAATGGTTACGTAAACCAAAAATATATATTTCATGTACAGACCTATCAAACACAGTAACTACAGATCTGTTAGGTCTGTGNCTCTAAGCTTGCATGAAGATTGCAGTTTGAGGAAAATGATTGCGTCAAGTCACTTCATAAGCTGCATTTTCTGATTTAGTATTTATTATTACAGGAACTTTTTTCTGGTACCTATTGCATGGTTATTCACAGTAACTGCATCAGAGCATACTGTCGTGCTGGGTTGGATTTGGGGAATCCATCTTTGTAGAACTTCTGGATTTGTGTTGGATTTTATGAACTGTATGAATGTTTATTTAATCTGGGTATCTTCTGTTGCATACTTATTTCACCCTCCCCACATGGAAAGAGATGAGAGTGGTGCCTGAAAGTCTGGAGTAGGAGAATGGAATATCAAGACTGAGTGACAATTGACTAGCTGAGCCCTAAAATGAAGCTGCTAAAAGTGACCAAACAACAGAAGAAAAGGGAAGAAGAAAATCTAAGTGAAGAAGAGAATAGAGGAGAGGAGAGAGCAGAAAAAGAAACAACAGAGAGAAATTTGGCAACAATAAGTCCCCAGAAATGAGAAAAAAATTAGCATATTTGGAGAGAGTGGTTGGTGGTTGTGATAGAAGTTTTATTTTTCTGAGGGAAAGAGGGCTGAAATACAGGGAGAAAAGGCAAAATTTCATGTTTCACAGGCAAAGTCCTGAAGACTAAGATTCATGAAGAAGAGTACTTGAAATACTGAAAGGGCTATGTCCCAAACTCTAAGCATTGTTTGAAGAGTGAATCTTTTTTCAAACATTGACTTGAAGGAGGTACATACTCTTGACATGTTTGAAAAAGTTCTGTGGATAAGAGAGAGGATGTAGTGAAAGGAATTAAAAAAAAAATTAGCACACAGAAAATATCATTCCTACACAGCCACTTTAAAAGTCAGGAGTCCCCTGTTCATACATAAGCCATCCGTTTGGGTTTTATGTACTTGGATGGTAGAGCTACACCAAAGTTATATTCCATAAAATTATATCTATAATGTCTCTTCCAAGGGAATGCTGTGAGCCACCGCACTCCCTCTCGGTACATCATTTGGCTATATATCCAAAGAAACACATGCTGTTGGAAAGGACTCGGCCAGTCCCATGGTACCTCCAGACCCACCACTGCCTTCCAGACAGCTGTTACTCCCTAGGCTATAGGCTGGCAATTCAGACCACTGGGGCTGAACTGACACATTTTTACAGAAATAGCAAAACACAGGGGGAGAAGGAAAAGTTGGCTGAAATTCAATGAGTACCCCAAAGAATTAGGGTTAAGATGAGCAGGAGGAAATAGAAAAATTGACATGTCTTTCCAAATCACATTACTTATAAGATTCCACAGAAAAGGAGCTGATCCTTCACACCTCTTCTTCACCTCAGCAGTACAACTGTCTAGGGAGGTACCGCACACACAAACCTCAGTCCACAGTGTGACTACAGTTATCACATATATCCATTCCTGAGGAATACAAGCTTCAAAAAGCATTGGAAGTATTTTAAGCACTTAAAAGCCCTAGACCTTGCTTTGGTTCAGACTTGGATAATTCAGAACTAGCTAGGTGGAACTGTGTCGTATTAATGATAATACAAAAATTTGACTGTTTGGGTAGAGAAGTAATATGATAAATTTCAGCTTAACAGTTAAAAACTACTTTAGAAATATCTGTAAATGTAGACTAAGACTGGAATTGTTTTCTTTCAGCATGTTGCTATCCCAACACTATAATACAGGCATACACATAGTGAATGTGGACTTGGTAGGTAAGTAGATCGTTCTAACTTTTGTTTTAATGTCATCATATTTCTATAGCTCTCTAACAGATGTTTATGTACTTTTTCTCTACCAAGTCTTGGTTTCCATAGATTCCATTTGATCAAAGCTTTTCTGGCAATGACAAAACCAGTCATGTCTCACCTTCTTCTGAACATGGGTGACTTTTCTTTTAAAGGAAAATTCATTTCAAATGCACATCTATTGCATGAGAAAGTGAGTAATTTAAAATTTGTGTGCTAATATCATGCATACAATAAGAACAGAGAGAAATAATGAGCCATTGATCAGGAAGCTGTGGAGGAAAAAGGAAAACTTTAAGAGATGTGAATGACATAAAACCTTGCAAAAACTGCAAATAGAACACAAACCTTAATCCAGGGAGAAAAAAACAACTGTATAGTCTCGATAAAATCACTTTTGTTGCAATAGAACTAACAACTTCAAAATAGGATGATAAATAGTATCTACTCTATAAACTGGTTTGTTGGGGTTTTTTTTAGTAACCAGATAATGGAATTTTCTATGAAACTACATGACTGGAAGCTGTTAAGGACTGGACATCCATTAAAAATGAGCAAACTTCAGACATTAAAATACTTCATATATCTGAAATAAAGCAGCTCCCCTGAGGAAAATTTAAAGAAACATAAAGATTTGTGAGCTTTATACCAAATTTTATCCAATAACTGAGCTTTGTACTGACTTTCTATTACAAAAGCTTTCATTGCTTTAGAAGAAATAATTCCACACTGTTATCACGAATATTAGATGTGGGTCTGTTAATCTCTTATTTGCTGAGACAAAACCCATCTTCAAAAGTCTTAAATGAAGAAAATTTATCCTATCTATGGGTTTCCTCTCTGGATCTCCAAATCTCTTCATTACCCATGACACAGATGAGCTGTGCTCTGAGTTTCTGGTAAGCATCAATACTGATGTTGCTCCTTTCAGCACATCAGAGAGTTAGAAAAGCAGTGTGTTGCTGTAGCCTTTGGGGACCTTTGCTGGGACTTCCAGAGGTGGTCATCTTACAAAGAAACATGCTGGAGCAGTGACTCCAGTATCTTTTAATCTCAATCACACAGATGAGCATCTGACACAGGGAGGACTACCAGATAGAAGATGATGAAATGGGGACAAAGCTGCAGACGAAATTGCTTTAGGGCTCCTGCTTGATAGCTTAGCCACAGTAAGTCCTTTAGCATGATCGTTCCTCACCAGGACCACCATTGTAACTGCTTTGACAGCATCAGCCTGGCTCACGTGACAGAGAGATAGGCAAATAGTTTTTTCTTCTGTCACTGAAACAGAACTGCTGTAAATGCAGCAGGGTTTTGGTTTGTTTTGGGTTTATTTTTTAAAAAATAGGAAAAACCAAAACAGTTTCAGCTACAAACCAGAGGCAACTCAGGGAGCATGGAGGATGAAGGAGCTGAGGCAGCACTCCTGGGATGAGAGGATGGAGAGAGAAAAGTCATCTCAGCAGAGGAGGCTTGTTGGCACCAGCGATTTGCCATCTGCTCCCCCTCCTCACGTACACACATGCTCCCTGTGACCGTACAGGGGGATGAAAAGCAACTCATACTGAACAGCACCACCCAAACTGTGTGAACCAAATTAAAAATTTTTAATGTTTAGTTGGACTTTCTACTCAGAAAAGAAAGTAATGAGAAAACAGGTCCAGGCTTCCAAGCAGTCATGGAAAGCGGAACAGAGAAAACCAAAGGCATGTTCAGAAACATCCATGGGCACAAAGGCTTCTCCCTGTGAGAGGGTGAACTTGGACACCTCAGCACTGAGCAGGAGGCGCAACTTTACAAAAGCACAGCTTAACAATGGCTTTCTGCATCAATTAGTAACCTCAACTGGTTTTTAAAACTGAGCTGGCAGACCTGCTGAAAGGAAAGGAGCCAACAGTCCCACTTCAGAAAGTCTCTCACAGGCAGAGCAAGGGACAGTGTGCTCCTAAAACTCAATCAGGTAGTGCAGCCCATGGACAGCCTTGTAGTCCTAAGCTCAGGTGCTGAGAGAAGGATAGATGTCTTTACGCCATTGAGTGTAAAACTTCAGCAGAAATCATTTAGGAAGAGGGGACCATGCTCACATAACACCAGGGACCACCGGCATTTAGCAGGGTGGTGCTATCTGACCAGAACATGTAAGTGACCTGGGACAACAACTAACCATGCAACTGCCTGCCGGCGAAAGAGATTTACCGTTCTCTCCTAGAAAAACATATGCAGAAGAACAGAAACTGGTTTAAAGCGTAGCTTCATAGTCATTTTAACTTTGAGGTAACTTGGTCTGCAATCTAGGACTCAAGATTGCAGCCAAAAACGTTGGGCTTTATTCCAACTTCTGGCTATCTCGGGGGGTTATTTGATTCATCTAACTTCTCTGTTAGGGAATTTTTCCACCTCTGAAAAAGGCATGATGATACTTTTCAGTCACATTGGGATGGTCTAATAGGATGCATGCAGAGGATAAAGAGATTTTCCACTTACTCAGCTGGAGTGAAATGGATTAGTTAAAAAAAAAGTAAGAGTGATTGATAGATACATCAAGAGATTCTGCAGTAGAAAGCGTGAGCAAAGAAAGTATTCTTTTTTAGCAGTGAATGCACTGAGGCAGAAATGAAAGCTATAATTCCCATTCAGTTTTAAACATAAAAAGAAAATAAAATAGCAGGATAGAAGATAATGGGATAATGAACAATTAGGCTTGGGAAATGTGTGGAAATTGCCTAATTTGAAAACCAAAGTGGTATAATAGCTAATTTTAAATTGGTTATAAATGGAGCATCATTGGCTCAGTTTTTATCAGCAGGTTCCAAACCTCAGCTAAATGACATAAACAAGAGATTAAGCACTTCCACTCTGAGTGCTTAAGGAAACTGATGTAGACTGCCCCTGCACGGACAAGGACTACTTCCCTGGTGTGTGCTTAACCGAGGTTAGTCAAGACTGCCTTTTGCACCTTCAAGGAATGTGGGATGATTCACTTGTCAATGTTGATACATTGAGCTGAAAACACAAAGAGCTACATAACTGTGAAATATTCATCAGCACAATTGCTGGTCATGCCAGAGTAAAATAAACATCGTTGAGCAGACAGCAGTACAAACAGTAAAACAAGCTTGTAATGATAAGAGAAGTTTGCTGATGAAAATCTGTATCTTCTAATACCACAGAGCAATAGCAATACAAATCTGTCAGGAAGAGAGGGCTTGATGTCTGTCTGTCCTTGTCTTTTCTGTCCTTGTTTTCAGGCATTCACTCAACAATCATAGCATGCAGGTATGTGTTCTTCAAAACAATACAAAACGAAAATTAAAGGATTACTTCTTTACAGTCATTCTCTGCATGCCCACACAGCACAGCCTATGATGGGCAGGCAGTCTGTTCAAATGTCAGTGTGGGGATCAAACAATGCATCCAAGGAAGAGGTAACTTTGGCCGTTCTCAGAGCAACGCAAAGCTATTTGGGTGCAGAAGACATCAAGGAAGTGGCAGTTCACCAACATTATGTCATGTGATGATGATTGATTTTTACGTTTGCAGCTTAAAACTTGGTTTCCAGACACAGCATGCTTGTTTTTGGGAGCACTAAGGCTCCTCACTAACTGGAACCTGCTGTGGCCAGGGCCAGCCCCCATTAGGTTGTCAAGGCACTCAATGGCAGGCTCACCACTGTAGCAGGACATAGCTTAGAAACTGGTTTGTCCCACATGCAGATAATAATTGTTTTTAAAAGTCTTTGCATGTGTCTCAGCTTACATTCCTTTTGAGTCCAGAGGAAGACAGAGTGATGTAAATCACCCGTGTTGCAATGTCAGTAACATGAATAAAATTTTTCCTGCTTCTCCCAAGGCTAAATTTGGCAATTGATAAAGAGTGGTGGTGATGGTGAATGCTGACAGGTATTTTGTGCAGATGGAACTGGGAAGGACTGCTCTGCCAGATAAATTGCTGCAGTTTACTTACTCTTTCATCTGTTGCTTTTTTCAGAGAGTTTCAAAGTTGCTTGAATTTCTGGCACAAACAAGAATTTGCTGTTGTTAAAGAACTGCAGTTTGTAGCAAAAAAGAGATGGTTATTGGTAATCATGTAGACCGGCAAGGTCTACAAATTCTCCCTAGTAAAGCTGTATAAGTTTACACCAATTTCCCCATTGTCATCACTGGACTTTCACCAAAACCTGAAGTAACCATTTTAAATCAATGTTGTACAAGTCTGCTATAAAGTGAACACAGCATGAACATTTATTACATGCCTGTTGATGAGTGAATCTCTCAGGAATCCCTCTGAATAAGTGTTGAAAGAGGTGAATTCATTTTGGATGAATCTCTGAATGCCCATATGGCAGACACTAAATTGGAAATCTCACAACAGAGATTTGTTTTGCAATGTTTCCAAAGTTTTTTTGCTACAACTGTTTGGGAACTCCACCACTGGTTCTCCTATCGCATTTGGATATTCCACGCAGTGCTATCAGAATGGTTGAAATGTGAAACACAAAACTAGGCAAAATCATATTAACCTTTTTCAGTTCTGAAAATAAAGATACATTCGTAAGGAAATTCTGAGCAGGATTCACTAAATAAGACTCTTTCTCAGCCATCTTGACCAGTTTCTAACATAAAACCATACTAACCTGTTACAGTGAAGTAAGACAATAAATGGAACTACAGAATCTGCAAGGTTTGTTAAGGAAGGAGAAACAAACAGAGAAGGTTAGAAGATTTACTATGAATTTTCCAGGACTCCTTGGTTCATCTATATTTTCAACTGTTCTGCCATACTGTCATGAATTCTGATAACTGCTCACCAACCATAGCTATAGGCATGAATCTTTTTTGAACACCAGATACACATTATTAGGTACTTAGTAATGATAATCGAAAAAAAAGACTACATAGACTCTGGTGGTTCAGTTGATAGCAAATGGCCTGTTTACTCTATAGTACAGAAATATTTCCTAGCATGATGTTGAAAAACTTACTTTGTATGGTGCAAAAAATCCTGGAACAAAACATCTTTTCCAGAATCATACAAGTCAGAAGAGATCTTAGAATCATAGAGTCATAGAACATCTCAGGTTGGAAGGGTTCTTAAAAGATCATCTTGTCCAGTCTTTCATGGGAGAGGGAGCCCAGATAATCCCACCTGCCCTAGGCCACCTCATAGTTTAGAAGGAGATTATAATAGCAAGGATGATTATTATCTTTTTGTCAACGGGAGTCTGAGCTTGCATTTCTAAGCTGTTAACAGAATAATTAATTTCCTTTTCAAAATAATTTTTTAAAAATATAATGAAGCTAAAGTTCTGAGAAAGCATATAGGCTAAAACCTTCTAAGTAGAATTAGATCTCCTAAAATGTGGTACATTATAGAGCTAATATGAAACTTAGCTGCAAAATTTCTGTAAGAATAAGGTCAATTAGCTAACTTCTCTTCCTGTGCAAGAGGGAAATTGTGGCTCCTCAAACAATCTGGTCAATGTAACCAACATGGTGGCTAGTCGGGCGTGGTTTGGAACACGCTCTGCAACTACAAAGTGTGGTGTTGCTGACAGAGGATGGTGGAAACAGAAGAAGGACAGTGTGATGTCTTTACAAGTATCCAAGGGTCTGGTCTCTGCCCTGGCAGTCTCTTACCAGCATCATGGTGGTAAGTGGCTAAAAAAAACAGGCAGAAGGGGCGAGAGCTGCCACAGCCAAAGAGCACCTCAATATAGGACAAATAAATGAACTTTAAATATTCCATCTTTTCGAATGCTGGCTTACGACCAAGTTAAAAGGCAATCCCCAAAACCTCAGAATTTCTTACAAGGGTAAGAATATTCTGCCTCTCAGAGATGAGCCACCTTTGAGACAAGTGTCCAAGACAGATGTCTGTAGCAAGGATTAACAGTGGCTGCAGCTCAGGTGAAACATGTTGCCCAGCTCTTGGCTTCAGTGGAACTACAAAAGCAGCAGGAGAGCAGAAGATCAGTGCCTTGTCCTGCAGAGGCAAGATACTACCAACAAGGTAATCAAATACACCTTGATATTTTGGAAATATCTGCTCTCCTGATGGGATTTAATTACTACATTTAACCTCTAATTTAGAAAAGAAAATTATAGCTGGATGTCCCACCTGGATGTGAAAACTTCAGGAATATTTTTGCGACTGGGCTTAAGCATTTATAATTAATTAATTCTAATTAATTATAACCCTGTTGGTTGAACAGGGTATTTAGGCTACAAAATTGGAATCTGCATCAAAGCTTTCAGGGAAGTCCAAATGGAAGATTTTGGACTGGACTCATCTCAGATTAATCTCAAAACAAACTGAATATCCTAAATTTATCATCTGTAGAAAATATCAGTGTAACACTGCTCAAAAATAAAAGAGTCATTCAAGCAAGCTTATTACTAGTTACTGTAAAACCTATTTAAAAAGTCCTGCTTAAAGAGATTATGGACACCTTTCAGATGAAAATGTCCTCTTGAAAAAAACACCTTAGATTGAACTTCCCAACTCAGAATGCAAAAAGCATTCAGTTGTGTAATTCAAAATTCCCATCCAATTAGGAAGATATGACATAATGTACCACTTTGGAGTGGGTGACACTACCTGGACTCCTAGGTTTGTCTCACTTTGTCAGGGCGATGTCTTCCCATTGACGAAACCATTTGTATTTAAACTATTTTGAACATCACTTGCCTGAAAGCTACAAGCAATACAAGACAGACGTAAACTCTAAGAAAGCACATAGCTTTTAATATACATTGGAGTGCTGGATCTTAAAATGAATGTACTGATAAGCACAGTTTTGGACAGGAATAACTTTACTAAGGATAATAACTCACACCACTGCATCGATCTATTTCTTCATGTAGGCAAGCCCTTATCATTTCCCCAATTACATCCTTTTGCCAAAATAAACAACATCAGGAAAAAAGAATGCAGCAAAATGGCAAACGTATTATTGTGTATTTTTTCAGGCTGTGACTCTGTGTACATGATTTCTAAAGTCATTCTAGCTTATTGAATTGATTTATTAATTTGGGTGAAAGTAATTTTATGACACAAATACGGTATTTTCCAAATTTTGCTTTAAGTGGATACTTCTTGTTATTGTTTTCCCATCTTCATAAACCACCAAATTCACAATATGGCAGCAAGCCAACACAGAGGATACCTATTATAAATGAAGTCAACTGAGTGTGGACATTTTAGTTGACAGAGATCACTTGGTAATAACATTCAAGTAGGTAAATCCTGAAAGCTCTGCTGCCAGCATGCCTACCCCTGGCTATACTTCAGACTTTTCAGTACCCTACACATTTCCCAATCTGCAAGTCCTAGTGCTCACTCAATGGCATTTCAGTGTGTCTTTGTCTTTGCCAATTCTATCTGCACATGACAGAACCAGAGAGCCACACCAGTAGATCTGAAACTTTGTAGGACATCAGTGCCTTCATGTTTACTAATATTGTTATTAATACGGTATTTGCCACACTATGGCAAATACTTAGGGCTACGTTACCACAATATCCTATTTTGTAGGGGAAGTACTTCACACAATTCCATAAGGTTTCAGGGAAAAGTATGTAAATTCACCAGCTTTCAGGTTATCCCTTCCAAGAAAACTGCTTTCTTTCAGTGACACTGTTCAGTCACTTCTTACAATCACAAATTGTAATCACAAATTGCTGAATCTTGAGTTGAAGCATTCTTAAAAGGAAGCAGCAGCACAAGGATGCTGCAAATCTTAGCTGAATGATACTGTTAACTTGAGAATTTTCCCACTTGTTTGGGTATAGTTTAACTTCATTTTGTCTGAAATCAATCGATACACTGACAAGCTGAATGCATTACTATTCAGAGAAAACACATTTTTTATTGATCAGAAACCACTGTCACATTTCTTGTCCACTTGAGAACTCAAACCCAGAAAGGAGCTTTTTAAAACACTAGACTTACACTCTAAGAAATAATATCCACCAGCAGCCCAAAGGAGTAGTTTTCACATCTGCCCTTGCAACTGAGGAGAGCTCATCCTGGGGATTGAGCCCTCAAAACTTTACAGTGAAATAAAAGCCCTTCTTTCATGTGGAATCACAGAATCATTTGTCATGTATATATATGTTCTAAGTATCTCCAGGGATGGTGACTCAGACACTTCCCTGGGCAGCTTCTTCCAATGGTAGACAACCCTTATAGTGCAGAAATGTTTTCCTAATGTCCAATCTAAATCTCCCCTACTGAAACTTGAGGCCATTTCCTCTTGTCCTGATGCTTTTTACTTGGAGGAAGAGTCCAACCACCTGGATACAACCTGGTTTCAGGTAATTCTAGAGACTGGTAAGGTACCCCTGGGAGCTGTCTCTTATCTAGGCTTCTCCCTGAGTCTTCTCTTCCACAGAACAATTTTAGTTCCCTCAGCCATTCCTCATAAGACTTGTGTTCCAGACCCCTCGCTAGCTTTGTTGCCCTTCTCTGGACACACTCCTGCACCTCAATGTCCTTGTAGCAAAAATTTGCAGAATCAAAGTCTTTTCTCGGCACATAATCTACCCATGAAAGCCACCTACTAGTACTAATGGGAACTCGGCACATTTATCACAGCTTCAAACCAAGACAGTACATAAAATAGCAGGGTATCAATTTTATTCTAGAATGAAAAATGCTAAAATATTTTTTCTGCAACATTCCAATACACGTCTCTCATTTTTCCTTCTGTAGCCACTGCTTATACACCAGTCCATATCCAACCATTAAAAATGATTAGTGGCTTTTTCTCACACTAAGATTTGCACTTCCAATCCCTGATAACACCTGTCTCGATGCTCTTCAAAGGCATCTTCCTGAAAGTAGATCAAAGTAAATCCACAACAGAAAGACCTGCCAATAATGAAACAAGGAATGCTGCACCTTCTGATGTCAGTGGTGCTTTGCATATCAAACATAATTTTCTATGTAATTTAGAATGTCGGTCCCTCACATAATACCTGGTGTAAAAGACAAGAAGATAACATCATTTTCTGCTTACAGAAAGTTCAGTACATACTCTAAAGTCTAACACTGAGACTTTTTTTTACCCAAACTCTGAAGTTGCTTTTCCATTCTACACTGAGGCAGAAGCAACTTTCTTGCAATCAGATTTTTTTATTTAAAAAATTAGTGACTAGTTAAAGTGGCATATTGGTACTGAATGAAATTTTATCATAAAATGAAGAATCAAAGTACTTACAGAAAAAAAGAATTCCTAAATGCAGACAATAACCTGAAAACTAAATTAACTGAAACTTAAACAAAAATATAGCAATTTAAAATTAATATGAAAAAATACTAAAAAAGAAAAAAAGGACTTAATGAATTATGCATAGGAAGAGATTTTCACATATTCTAGCAAAATTGTATGAAACACAATTTCTCCTTGAGAAAATGTTCTTGCTGTCTAGTGCTAAAAATTGTGAATTGATATGCCCATACCCAAATAGTTGAGAATTTTAAATCCATTTTCTCTTCCTTAATACACAGAGAAAATAATATAAAGGGTTTAGGGAAGTTGTGAGCATTTAATCTACTTGGTGCTAGAAATCTTCCATTCTCCTACACTGACCTCTAGGTGGCACAAAAGAACCTAAACTAAGCGAGTCTTCTCTGATTTTTCAGGTAATGTTATGGCCCCCCAATCAGCCTCCTCAAATCACCAATTCCAACAATACAAAGCACACATCTATTAACTGTACTAAATAAAATGTCAAAGTAAGTAGTAAAGTAACAGCTGCTGTAGCTAGACAGCTCCTTTTTACTGCTTTTAATGGTGCACTGAAATACAAACCATTAATTGATTCACCACAGCACATCTAATTTCCTTTCACCTACAACTTCTAATACTTAAAAAGTACATTTGGTTTATTAGAAATAAGGCTTACATTTAGTTTTATGTAAGGATTACTACAGCATTAAAAATACATATCATAAAACTAAATTTGTAATCATAATGCAGCAGAAAAAAATTGTAATGAGCAAAATAAATCCATTATTTCACCTTATTTTCAAGTATGTGAAAATTTAAAAGGTCAGTGAAATCACAGCCAATCAATATTTACTGCAGCAGTAACTAGAAATGCTGCTCTTTTACTTAAGTGACATAGCTGTTGGTATGAAGATAAGACCAGCATGTTCTGTGTGACCAGAAAGAATTTTTATATTAACAGTCTAGTATTATACACAGCACATGAAGTACCCCAGCAGCCTTCAGCCTCTGCACACAAGAATGGCACCACAAAAGCATTTTGCCCCAGTTAAGATGCTATCACGTTAGATCTCAGAGCATTTCTTTTCCTCTACAAAAAAATCAAAAAACAGAAACAAACAAACAAAAACAAACAAAAACAGTGCATGTGTACACTGCCCTTGTATCCGTGCTGCCATCTATTTCCTTCATCTCCTGTCTCAGCCAAATCATTCACACTCACATCTGAGGAACACAGACCAAAACCACCTTCCCGTCCTCACCTGCTCCAGCTCTCTGCAAGCAGTTGCCCAGGCTGGACTTTAACCACTCTATCATTCAAAACCATTCAGTCTGAAATGCTTTGACTCTTCCAAGACTGAACATGAAGCTATCCATAAAATTTGTCAAAGAATTTTGTGGAAGATCGTTTGCACCAACATGTGATAATAGAGCACTGCATTGTTTGCCCACAATTAAACAGCAAAGAAATTTCTCTCACCTGGCATAGAAATCTTTTGGTGGAACAACCTCCTGAAAGAACTGTAGCTGGTACAGATAAAGTCCAATCAAGTGTCCTGCACTGAATATAGCCATCAATACACACAGACAGCTGAATATCAGCGGATCAAATGCTTGGCAACAGGACCACCATGTACAGAGGCCCAAAAATACAAAGAAATACACAGCTGAAGTCAGAGATGGCACCATCATACCTGTAAAAATAAAAACATGGTGGGTTGGAAAAGTGTGAGAAATATCAGCATTTCTTAAACCTTAAGTTTGACAAGAAGTTTATTAAAAAATTTAATCCAATTGGTGTTTATGCCAATTATTACAATTAACTCTAAAGACTGCTATTAACTTTGAGACTAGTACAGTGGTAGCTTTTTTTTCCTCTTCAATTCACTTATATCATATCTTAGCACTTAGAACACAACCATTCTCCCGACTTTCCTCCGAGACGGAAAGATGTTTCATAAAACATGGAGAAAAACAGAAAGGTGGCTGCAAGGTCAACCAGTACTGCCTGAGACCATCAGTGTATGAATTTTCAGTACAAGATCCTAAAATGTTGTGGTGGATGAACAGTGAAAAGCCTTCTCATACAAATCTTGAGATATCTTGAGTTATTAAAACAAAAAAACTCCATCTGATTCATATACTTAGATAAAAATCTACAGAATAATCACTAAATGTCTGATTATTTTAATTGCTAACTCCTAGAAACTTGTGATTTATATATGACAAAGACTTTACTGTCTCACACATGTATATTGTTTTTGCTCTCGCACATGTAGCTGAGTATTGAATTTATGAAAATGTCTAAGTGGTGAAGGAGACCTGATGCTCTGCATGGAGCCTACAAAGATAAATTACGAAGCAGAAAAGACAAGTCTAAGAGTAGCAACTACCAGAAAATGACACAATAGATTGCAGCCAACACATCAGCCTAGTGGATTCTCTAAAATAACAGCACCAAAGCTAGCAGGGGTGCCTGCCTCAATTAATTTTCAAACTTTTTACTAGTACATGTCTAGGAGCCACCTTCTTCTGGACAGACCTGTGCCCGCTGGCTCTGCAGCTGAGCCAGCCACTCCAGCAGGAAGATTTGCTTGACGTGTCTTTTGAAGGCAGTGCTCCAAGGCTCAGTCCCTGGTTGACCTAAGTCCAGGCCCTGTAAGGACTTGTATCCACAGTCATTTGCCTGAGCTCCATCTTCACATCTTTCACATCATACTTTAGACCAAGTATTTAACCTATGGTGCTGTAAAACTTCACCCAGCAATTTCTACTTCAAGCCTGTAACTATTTCCTTCCTTCTTTTGAAGAGACAGTTTCTCTTTATTTAAATACTTTTGGAGAAGGAGAATCTAAGTTGTTTATTATGGTCAATTACTCTCTGAAAAATTAAAAATTTATTTCTGATCTGAAATTACGTAGGTTTACCACCTAACTCTTGGCTCCTATTATCACTTCTACTAGATGAGATACCTTAAAAAATGGAAGCACTTTGTCAGTACTTTCAGGCTGCACTCAAATCACCCTTCATCTTTTTGGCATGGTAAGTAAGGAAGTATTTAAGTTATTCAGCTCAAGGTCTCTCTCTGGAATACAGGCTTCTCAGACCCCAAATCCTTTTTGTAACTTTACTTTGAATAACCTCCTGGTTCTTGGTTTGTATTGGAGCTCCACAGGCAAGCTGCTCATCAACATTCAGAAGAAATTGTCCCTTGTCACTGCTGCGTGATCCTTCTATTTTACCTTCCCTGGATGATGTTCACCCATGCAGTGTGGCACCAGGTTTTTGCTTTTTGTTTGGGTTTTTTGGTTATTTTTTATAACAACATCTCTCTTCCCTCATGCCAGGCCTGATGGTTATCCATATATTTTTTCCCTTTTTAGATTTACTACTTTGCATTTGGCTACATGTAAGGCTGTTAGATAACCTCACCCAAAAGAAAGAGCCTACCTTACTAAAGGGGCCATATCTGACCAGTCCTCATCATTCAGCATCATTTTTTCTACTACTCTTTTACACTTCATATACTGGCATATTTATTCCTTAAGTATACAGTTGTACTTATACTTTATATGTAAACACGACATTCAAACGCGTGAGTCAGCAGATAAATGCTACTTTACAATTCCATGACCAACTTTTAATTCAGTAATTACAACTTACAGGGATCTGTACTCTTCCATTCTGGCTGTAGCTGATCATGTAGTACTAAATCAAATGTAGCTTGGCTACATCATATCAAAACAGCTACTTCTATCAACTACTTCAAAAACCAACACGAAGTCTTCTTATCACTCTTTTTACACATTACATGGTCAACCGAATAATCTTTTCTATTTTTTTAAAGACTATGTCAGTACAGTTCCTTTTTACACTTGGAAGTGATGGAATCAAATCTATGAATTCACTTTAAAAAAAAAAAATATATATACACACACAACATATAGTCACTTATAATATGCCCCCATTCACCATTTGATTTTAACAGCAACTGTGAAAGTCATAAATAGAATCATAGGGCCACAAAGTATCAGTACAAAAAAATTAGGCAACTGAGCATATTCCAATACCTGCCAAAAATTTAATTTAAATAAAATCAGCAGCAATTTCTTTTCCCTTAAAAATTTCCATTGTTACTCCCACAGGTATCAAGTGCTTAAACTCATTGGTTAAATACATAATCTAATCAGCTCCTAAGGAAATTTTTCAAATGCACCAACCTGCTGAACCAAGTAAAATTGTAACAACAACTTTCCCAGTGGTGATTATCATGTTGCCAATAAACTCCCTCAGTTTGGATGCTAAGGAGGCGATTCTACGCAGCAGTTTTAATTTCATGGTTTCCTCAAATTCTGGTTCTCCACAGTCTTCATCATCCAGATCTTCTTCATACATCAAAGCATCATCTGGCTCTAATTTTTCTCTTACAGCCTAAAGGAGAAGGAAGGAAAGAAAAATAGAATGCAAAAAACACAGAGAGGGAGATGCAAAGGAATTCGAAAATAAAATATTATTTAACAATTCAATCTTCTTATGTTCTTTGACTATGCCAAGTAGTGAGAGCTAAGAAAGATGTACTAGAGTTGTACATTGATGGTTCCCACTTGAGATCTGTCTCAAAACAAAAGGATGTTAAGCATTGTCTCTGAGAACGGCTGCAGTCCTTCCACATGTGTGCAACCGGCTGCTCGTTCATTTTTATATGAAATTTGGTTTGATTTGCTCAGCATTCTTAGCAAGACAAGCATCTTGCTATCTATTGTCTTTTAAACTCCTCTTTGCCTTGATGGCTTCATTTATAAACTATGACAAGCACAAGTCCCTTTGTGGTTGATGTTGCTCCGTAAATCTCACTTTTCAAAGCCTTTTCCACAAACTCTTTCTCAAAGTTTAAATGTAAAACCTAGAATGCTCACCTAGGAGTGATGTGTGACAGGGCAACAAGGGATGAAATAAATGGACAGATAGCTCATTGGTGACTGAAGGGAACTTTGGAAGAGAAAAAAACACACTAAGCAGAGAATTGGAGAGACAATGAGAAATGGTGAGATGTACTGACAGGGAAAGAAAAGGTGAAAATGCGAGTAAGAGAGAAGTGGTGAAAGCCTGAGTGATACACAACAATTTAGCAGGGGAAATGAGACCAGTGGCTTAGAATTACCCAACGAAAAAAAGAAAAGAATGAAACATATAAAGGCCCATCATAACTCAGCAGTTTGTTAGGATTTGGCAGTGGTTTTCACCATCAGGCCTCTATTGTATCTTGGAGACCAGAAGACACACACAGCTATTGAGTGATACTGACTAAATCATCAACGCACAGTGAGAATCTGCAGGATTAGCAAGAGGCCCCCACAAAGATACAATTTATGGAAAAATTAGTCATTCACAGACATGCAGGAGCATATTTAAAAAAAAAAAAAAAAAGAAGAAAAAAGTAACAGTTTTGAGTCAGGTTCTCATTTGGTGTAATACAGAATAGCTTCTCTGGCACTAATTTAAACTTGTATTAGCTAACGTTAGTTCTGGCCAAGTCATATCTCTGTGTGAAAGTAAGAAAGGGAGACTATTGGTATTTTTCATTAGAATAGTAGTTTTATATTTATTGGTGACCTTTGGCAGAAAAAATTCCACACTGACAGATAAGATTGCAGGAAGAACATATGAACTCTCAGCCTACTTAACCAAATTCTTCTGTACCATTACACTATGTGGATTCCCAAAGGAACAAAATTCCCTGTAGACTCCTTTGTTTCACCTCTAAGCTTGTTGCCAGCTATCTCATCTTACTTTAGCGCATTAACATTGTTGTGAATGCATAGACAACTCCCCCCCCCAAAACAACAAACACAAAACCAAAAAAGCCTGCTTATTCTCAAGAGTCTTAATTTCACAGACAATGAAATACATATTAAATATAGCAGAGCTGATCTGGGAAATCTACCTTTCTTTTGGACTTATCTGGCTATTTCACTAGCTATACCCATTGTAAATGGAGTATCGTAGAATTTTAGTTGTGTTCTTATTGTCACCATTCACTTACACAGCTTTCAACATATGAATTATTAGATCTTTATGCAAAACAATAGAAAGATGGCAGCCCAAACATGCAGTCATCAAACTTTGAGCCATGGGCACAAAGAGGTATTCTAGCTGTTCACTGCCAGTCATATCTGAACTCCTATCTAAAGGATAGGAGCTTTCTTATCTAAAGAACAGGAAATATTGAATATTCAGAAACAATGCCGACAGTGAGCTGAGTAATACATTCTTACTTTTGCCTCTTTGGCTGTTTCATTGAGAAAGTTAAATAAAAGGCAAAAGTCATGATCATTTCTGCTTGTGTGAGAATTACTAGATTAACTTGCTTCCCATCTAGTCCTTTTGGGTCTAATCTGGCTCCTTCTGGACTGGCTCCAGTTCTCTGTGCCTTGAGCTTAACGTGACCAGTGAACAGTAAAACCTTCAATAGTGTTCATATCCCAAAATACGAGAATGAGTGAGACTGATGGACATTTACAGCTTATGAAACAGCACACTTACTCTACATGGGTCTATGTAATGGAAACCCTTGTTTCTTCAGCTAGTGCCTTCAGGTTTCCAAAGACAGTATGCATTAAAACATAGACTTACTTAAAAAACGTATATGAATAATTACAAAATAAATAAGCTATTTCATGGGAGGCTGTCAGGATTCAAATCTCTTTGAATACTTTAAATCTATGTTAAACATGAAGACAGGATTCATACATTTATTACAGCTTAAAATTGCTGATATAGCACTTAATTATACATAGGCAGGAACAGCAAGCAAGAGTCTGAAGAGTGACAAAAGGAAATTAAAAAAATATTTTCCAAGCAAAAGCAGAAAATGTTCTTGTGGGAAAATGAACATAATGAAAATATTTTGAAGTATAAATTGGAGAAAAACAGGCAATAACTTCAAACAGAAAAATAAAAAGGATGACACAGAAGTAAGGAAACCTCATAAAAACATCCCAGTTAAAGGCGGGACTTGATAGCCTTTTCTATCTCGTACCCCTACCTGTCTTCCAAATCTCAGGTGCCAAATACCCAAACTGAGGCTTATATACTTTAAGCATAACGAAAAGCTTGCAGCTTGATGAGTTGCCAAAGAAGTTAACTTTCCTTTGTTTTCCATATTTATTTAGATATGAAAATATTAATTCCAAGATCAACAAGAAAGTTAGGACATCTCAAACATTCACTGAAAATGCAGAGAAATCTACTTCTGTTGTTACTGAGGTCATCAGAAATTGGAAAGAAAACTTCAGCATTCAGAACCTCAGCAAATACCAAACTGATTTCCCAAGTTTTCCTTCTAAAACTGCAGAAGTCTGTTTGGAGTTGGAGTTCTTCAACCACTCTCCTCACTTCAAAACAAGCTAGCAAATTGGGTCATCAACAACAACCCTAATATGCAGTCCCAGAAGCTTTTTCAGAACAGTTGCTTGTTGTTCTGCAACTTTTTGCAAGGATTTTTGCAAGGATTTTGCAAGGATTGCCTGGTTTCAGAGACCCTGACTTTGTACCAGCATGCTCTCTGCGAGAAGTGGGTTGGATTCCTCATCTCTCTCTTCCCTATCTGCAAGTTCTTTTAAGGATGACATCATAGTCCTTAGCCTTGTTCAGTCTGCGTCATCCATGACCCAGCTGACAACTATTTCAGCAAAAAGACTATGGCACTTAAACAACTATAAGTTTGATTTTGGTTTTATTTTTTTATACCAACATATCTGTTTGTAATTCAGTATCCAAGATGAAAGGCCACGTTCCTTTCCTGAAGTAGCTGAAATCCCATGTTCCAGTGTATGTCAAAAAGACAAACTTTGGATTCCCCCACTCTCATACTCATCGCCCTCTAACCAGATTATCTGAGCTGGCTTTCCAGTTTCTCATATTGAGCACTTCAAAATGCTGAAGGCAGGCAAACAGTGAGAAGTTTTTACATTCAACATGGTGATAATGTGCTTGTTGTTTTAACGCTTTCTGATGATTAAATAGCCATACAAGCATGCGCTCATCACAGAACACCATTACTCCAGTCAGACTGTTTTGCAAAGCTCTTTTTTACTATGTGGATTAGTCTAAAGCTACAAACCCACGCTACATAGGCTACAGTTAGAAAAATACTTCTACTTCCATAATAAATTACCTATTATGCAATTACAGGATCCCTGTGGATGCTGATTAAATCAAATAAACTTCTCTATTCAAGGAGTATAGAGCATTTGTGAAGCCATAAACATGTGTTTCCATGACCTTTGCTCTGCAGAGCAGGGCCCCAGGACTTTTTATAAACAAACTAAATTCAGTTTAGGTTTTTTAGCAATCATGTGGAAGTCCCGGGAGCATTTATTGTATGACACTTTTTTAAACTGCCAAATGGGATAGAGAACAGGCAAGGAAACAGTACAGCTCCTGTGGTGTATGGCAGCTACTATCGCGGCCAGGGCCAGAATGTCCATTAGCTACTTTGGGGGTTGCTTTTTCAACATCCAACTTTTAAATGTTTCATCTGGTACAGTATAAACACTACTGCACAGAGATATCCTCTAATCCCAGAGAGGTATTTACTAACAGGAAACCTTAACTCTAACCTAAAACCCATTCTTGCTTCAGAACACTCCTTGCTTTGTACCTACATTTAATGATATTGCGTCTGTAAACACAAATCTGCTCATTTATCAATTTTTAAATTCTAGAGGAGATACGAATGAAACCCTTCAAAAATTCAAATAATGACAGCAACAAAATGAAACTAACCAGAACTATTGCAACTAACCAGAATTATTACAACTAAGGATATGCAAGTTTCAAAATGGACACAACTCCTATTCCTGTGAATGCACTGCATTAATTATTGACACCTCTCAAGCATGCACTGTTAAGCTCACAAGTCTAAGTTCTCATAAGACTTCAGGTGCTCCTTCCTTCCAGTTGGCTCATAAACATAAAAATAGCCTCTTTTCAGTATTTTCTCTCAGATAGAACCAGAAAGCAAAGGGGAGTGAGAAAATGAAAGGTAAGCCTGAGAAAAAAATGGAGTTATGTGAAGTTCAGCAAACCTTACCCAAGCAGCTATAGGTACATAGGTTTAGGAGGAGGATGGAGTCATACATTGTGGTACACCACATTATTTATTGCTGGTGATAACAGAACTGTGCTTTCATGATCTAGATTATCTTGAAGGTGCATAGTTTGGCTTGCAGAAAAGATAGCTGTGCCCACTTTGCAAGGATACAAGAGAAAGCACACCATGACACAAACCTCATGGTCTTCTGGCAATGTTAAACAATCTTCACAGGAACTTGTCCAGCTGTAGTATCCCAGACCTCAGCACAGATTGCTAACCCTGCTGACGATAGCTACACCACTTTCTTTAAAGTGGGCTGGATGCCGTCATCATGCTGCCTCACAGTTTATGTGCCCTAAGGCACACACTCACAGCACTCTGCTGACACTGCTACTGTAAAACTGTGATTCTCTTGTTAAGATACCACTTTATACACCTATTTCTTTATCTCCAATCAGAGATCATGTTTTTATTCCATACCTGTGATAAAGTAGTATAGATACAATTTATTAGACATCTTTTATATGACTGTTCAAGCCATCGCTATGCTCAAGTTTCTGGACTTCCTTCTCATTTCAAAAAAACACACGTAATGAACGGCTTGGTTTAGGAATGATCTGAGGTAAGCTATTTGATTCAAATGCACCAGCAGAACAACAGCAATATACTCTCTCCTCTCACATTGTTTTAGTTGCCTCCATAGTAACTAAGCTGCTGCACTCTGCCTATCATTACATGACTGAGTTCCTACTTTTAAATTTGCTTTAGAAACTGTTTTTCCAAAAAAACCCTTTATCTTTAAATAAAGATAGTTACAGCAGCAGGAGGAATTATCTATCTGCCTTTAGAAACAGCACATACATATGTGCATATAGAAAAAATAATCAAAGTAACACAATATTCTTTAGACAGACCTAGCTGTGAGCACAAAAACTAGAAAAGAAATTTAACTGCTACTTCTTTTACCATCAAAGGAAGTGCAAGACCTTAATGTGATAGAATTGATTGTAGCTTTAACCTGCAGTCAACACTAAACCATGTTAAAGCAATCATTTATTGAATTTCCAATTTTGCAAAAAAGCATAGAAGAACTCCAATGTTGTTTTGAAAGCATCAGCATGTAAGAAGCGGACGCCCCTGCTTTTCCTCCCACATAAGAGATTCAAACATTTCCACATAATGATTCCTACGTGTCCTTCAACTTGATCCCTAAAGAAATGGGGCTGCTTAGCAAGAGTATCTCTTTAAGGTCATCTTGTGTGAGGCACATGGGATGCTCCAAGAGAGCTCTGGCGCTTCTACAGAAAGCCAGAGGGGAACATCATGCTACACACATGGGAGGCTGTGGGGATAGAAAAAGAAAACTGTGTGACTTCAGGGAAAGACCCTGTAAAATGAGCAGAACTAATAAAATGTGATATTGCAATGAACATTTTGAAAGGTGTGACATTAATAAGAGACATCTGGGAA
>WEIV01009745.1:30877-58285 GCA_013390005.1 Calyptomena viridis
GACTAGTAGTAGGAATTTCTCTGCACCGTGGGCTAAATTCCCACTGCAGCTTTTTATACTGTAAAATTGTTTTCCTCTTTCTGTGGATTTTCTGCATTCAGTACCTCTGCTCTTCTTCTTCCCACTAGTAAAATACACAACAAACACATCAACACTTCCAGCTAAGTCATTCCCCAAAATCATCCTCAAGCTCACTCAGCATGACCACAGTTTTAAAAAACTCCTTTCATGAACTTAATACACAGTCTCTCTTCCCTTCCCTTAAGAGTAATTTCTGATAATCACTCAGATGCCACTGTTGTCCTTGGATAAAAAATTTGGAAATGGGGATGCTATCTATGAAACTGAGCACTGTATGTAGCAGAACAACTTTATCAGACTTAACCAGCAGCTCTGGTGAATTCTGGTGAATTGTTTCATAATTCGAAATTATTTGAAAAATCCTGTAGCATACCTACTATTTTTCCTATTCTCAAGATAACAACTTTAGCTTTTCCACTTTAAAACCAGTAATTTAGTTTCTTGAAAGTAAGTTCACCTTCTACCATACCCAGTTCTCATGAAACTATTTCAGAACACATCTCAGACAGAAATGCCAAAGCTCATTGTAAGCCATGCAGATAGAAATGTGTATTAGATACCATTTCCTCATTTTCAAATTGCATGTTGCACTGTGCTGCATCCTCGGTTACTGGCTTCTGAAACATGTTGCGGCAGATGAGCCATATTGTCAGACTAGCAATGAACATCCCAATATCCGGTACAAATAGTCTGATCACGTTTCCAGCATCTGCTCCTTTCACACTGTATGGGACGAAAAAAAACAACAAAAAAACACAAAGAAACATTTGTTACTTCTAGTGACATTTTCAACAGGAACGGGAAGCTCAAAACAAAGAAAAAAACAATCCCCCAGTAATAAGAAATCTTGGCAATATGGGAAATATGAAGATGATCAAGGAACTCAGATAAGACAGATATTTTTGCTCTCCAGAAGTACAGAATAAGTGATTATTCACTTGCAGGTTGCATAGTCATATTTTAGTGATATGTAGCATTTTGATTAACCCAGTTCTGAATCAATTTTGTTGAGAGAAATGCAGGAATAACCTTCAAATTGAACAAGAAAGATTTTAGCTGAGTACCTAGAAGATCCATGTGTATGAAGCACAATCCCTTTACTGGCATTCCTTGCAGAGGTAACAGCATCCAGGTCCACCAAGGACGAGGATGGCCACCCAGACAGATAGCATTCATGTCACCCCCAAGTGTGCCCTAACCCTAATTCCTGGCACACAGAAGAATAACTAGAAAGTCTTTAATATTTTAACATGTTTTATTATGTTAACTGTTAATATATTTTATTCAACCAAACTACCTTAATACCTTTTGGGGTATTTAAGTACTAGCACTTAAGTACAAATATTTAAATGCTAATTAATGTGTTTGATCACTGCCAAGAAAACCTTTCTTCTCCTCTGAAAGACTTTAAAGCACAATGATTTTTATGTAAGGAAAAAACTGGACTGTTTCATTGTGAAGATTTTATTGTTTATACTAGAAAATATGATTTTATGGATTTCGATGTCTGATTTTGGTTCAGAGCTTGGATTCAGGTTTAGTGACACAATGTACAGTTTATCAAACTGCTGCATGGACATGCTAAACTTTTAATCATTAATGAGAGGATATAATTTTAATTATTCAAAAGTTTGAAGTTAACACATTTTATATGCAGCTCCAATTTTAATTTCCGTATTTTATAGGGCTTTATGTCTTTAATCTGTTCTGAGGACAGGTGAGGCATCCACATAGTTCCTTTGGCATAGGTGATTGCACTAGACCAGCTCTTCATAGCCTAAACTGGTAGAAAGCTCAATAGGTTGTTTTATAGATGCAAAAGGAGAGATCACCCCTGGCCCTTCTTCATCTTAACGCTAGCAGCTTTGAAGGAGTTACCTGCAACTGCTGTGATTAACTGTAGGCCTAGAGTATCAAAAAAGTCTCTAATGTGATTACAATACAACCACTGTCAGGAACCTTGTTGGTCTGCTCATGTATCCAAGATCAAAATCAGTATATCCATCACTGCTGCTGACCCAGATTTTCCACTGATGTGTATCTTGCAAAATAACATATGCCCAAAGTGGGAATAAGGTAAATGACCAGAAAGCCGCCTTTAATGTTTGTTTCAACTGCTTAACCCTGAATGATCATGAACTATAGGGCAGTTCAGTAGCCTGTAGATATTTTGCTAATGGCTTTCGGTTGTACTGAAGCAGAGAAAAAAAGTAAGTAATTGAAAAGCTTGTAAAAGAGTTAGATGGCAAAGTCCTTGCTGGATTGCTTGCATGTTTATTGTGCCACTGCTACAAGCAAAGCATGCTGTAGAGTCAAATGGCCTCTGAGAGCACAGCTGATCTGGTTAACATTACAGAACATACAGGCTTGACATGAGTCCCTGTTCATTTGACAGGAACACGGCTCTTACTGTCATTGAAGATTAGCTAGTCAAGGCTGCACTTTGACAAAAAAAGGTAAAAAGTGCATGTTTAATAAACCTCATTCCCAACAACTGTGTACTCAGGTTTTACAATAACAGTAATGAATTTGTTTCAATAATCCTGGTTCTTATGCTGAAATCTGCCTATTAAAGCGGTTTTGCTAAATATCTGGAAAAAAAAAATCTGAATACTTGATTCTGAAAGTTTCACTTAGGTATTTTTTAGAACAAATTGAAATACACCCTGAATCCAGTACTAATTAACATAAGAACAGTATAAATTTGCTAGTCTTATACTGAAAAATGGATCAGATTGCTTCTATGTAATACTTCTGTAAGTGTTTTTTTTCTGTACACAGGTCTCTGGCAACCAACCAAAAATTAATTTTGCATTATTTCTGAAGTCCCTCATATTCAATCACTCACATTCAAACAAATTAAAAGGTGGTAGCCTTCAAGTACCAGCACTTAGCTGCATCAGGTTCTCCTTCCTCACACTGTACTCCCATGGAGCCATGCTGGGTCTTCCTTTGTGCATCCTGCTTGGCAGAACAAGGAGAGACCCCTGCGGGAGCCCTGCCTCTGGTGCAGCTCACATTTCTTTCCAAACCAAGTGCTTCTGATCTTTTGAACTCATTTAGCGTGTTGTTGTGAAAGATGTAATGTACAGTTCAGGCTAGCAATAGAGAGCCTGAACAGTGATACTTAACCACAGAGCAGGGAAAAATTCTGCACATGAATAGTTTATTCACTAAAACCAGTCACAAATGTATGCTGTTCCCATTTCCCCATGAAAAGGAAAACAAATTGACCTCACTGTGATAATTAAAAAGGAAACAAAAAATCACTTGAAAATAGAGAAATGTATATTCTTTGTGAAGCAGAATAATAAACTGCTTCATTTGACCCTAAGCGATTTGCTCCCCAGTTTTTCACAGCAAAAGCTAAAACAAAAATCAGCTATTCCCACTTGTTATCTCTGGCAGTACAAAAAAGAATGGTAAATAGTAAAATCACTCCACAAACATTTCTCACTTTATTTGTGCATTCACACATGGTCATATTTTGCATTTGATAACAGTCTATGAATTATGCTCTTTGCTCCAAAAAGAGACTTTTGAACTGTGAAGTTAAAACAGAAGAACAGGAAACCTATTCAGGAGATCTCCTAGAGCAACAGCTTTTTTTTTAATCCCTGAAAGAATCACAGTGTACAATGAATTGTTCACAGCCCTTGATCTACAACTAGTAAAGCATAATTCATTCATCTAAACTAAACCATTTACCTACAGGACAGATTTAACTGCAGTAGATACCACTGACTGAAGCTTATAACTCAGACAGAAACATTCTGAAATGTAATTACAGTAAATAGCAGCTTTAAAATTATTCTCCATGTCTTTTCTTCTTTCCTATAGAATGGAGAAGAAAACAGGGCACTTCTCCCCTCCCCGCCCCACCCTGCCCTCCTCCTCCCCCCAAAAAAGAAGGAAAATTAGGGGTTTAAAAATGGGTTTTCTGCCTTCCCTTGACCAAGTAAATCAAATTGCACAAAATTTTTGAAGACAACGAACTACTATAAGTTAGGGTTACAAGAGTTCCTCTGTAACAAAAATAAATTTTGTATGATAAAAGGAATTTTATGACTTTTGCATCAATATGTGAAACTGTTTTATCATATCAACAGACTCCTAATAGAGCAGTGTTTCCCCACTGTTTTCAGCTGCATACTTTAAATTTACTCGTTTAGAAAGGGATCATCTTCATTTTCTGTGCTTATACAGAATTTTTCTAGGACAGTGTGACCCTGGTCCACTCCTGAAGCTCACTGATGCTAAAGAAACTAAGCAAAATTTCCCACTTTATCTGCATTGAGGATAGAACTAGCTGTGGACATCCAGGTTAAAACCATTCTCTTACTTTATGTACACTCACTAGCAGTCAAACAAAAAAACAAATGCCAACATGATTTAAACATTACATTCTTATTTGGTGCTCTAAAAATCAGCATTTCAGTTTTTCTGAAAACAAAATTTTCATTTTTTGCCTTTCTAGAATAACCATTTTTCACAAATTACGCATAAAGCACCATGGATAATGTACAAAATAGACCACATGTAGAATGAAAAGCAGTAGTGTCCAAACCCTAAATATTTAATATTTTGCTACAAATAAACAAAAATGGGAAAAAAAGAAAAAACAGTCTTTCCCAAAGAGAACTCAAATTAACTTAGCAGTCAGCAATGTACCACAATGTTAAGCTTATGTCAGAAGATAAATTAGGCAATGCTTCCAGATTAAAGAACTGGAAAAAGCTTGATTTTATATTGAATACTGGGTAAACAAAGTATTTTAAAGATTATTTTTAATTGTAGTTTTAAAAATTTATCAAAAGTCTTATTCATACATACTACATCTTTCCTTTTCTTCCTTCACGGGTTTTCTATACCATCTCTTTACTTTCTAAATAATTTAATAAAACAAAAAAGGCAACACTTTATTAACAATTCACAAGTGATAAACTAAGAAAGAGATCCATAAATGCTAATACTTTCCATTCATCTTGTTTGGTCACTGTGAAACATTTGATATTTCTATTAGATCTAATGTTTCAGAGTAATCTATGCATTGCTGTAGATGCTCACAGCTGAATTCACACAGGCTTCACCTACAACTGTAATCACTTGGATTGGAGGCAAAACAGACTCAAGAATCATAAGCATGGACCCCTGGAAACATGGACCGGCAGTATTACATGGCTGCTATGCAGTACTGTGAATGATCCATTTGCTTCTCACTAGTATCCTCTTTGTAATCCAAAAATAGCGGAAACTTTGAAGGTACCAAAGGCTACTAACCAGATGGCCTCCGAGATCCTTGCTCTGAGATGCTTGCTGATCCTTGCTGTTGGAAGTGGGTCTTGGGGATGGTTGCAGCTAGAAACTAGTTAAAGAGGTTCCTTGTCCTCTCTCAGTGTGAACTAAGGAAGAAATGTCTGCTTCTGTACTTACTCTGCTGGGAAACTCAACTTATCTGGGTCTGAGGATTGCAGACCCAATCTAAGCCACAACTAGCACTTCAATGAACATAGGATGCTCACAGCCTATGTTCATGCTGCCATGACTTGTTCCTCCTGGTTCAAAAGATGTTAGCTATCATGTTGGTTCACATGGTAACCTTGACATCACACAAAGGGCAAACCTGTGATGTGGGTAAAGTGTGCAAGTTGCTGAGCACTGGTAGGTCTGCCTTTAGTCCTTTCCTTAAGTTCACTCACAAAACTGAAAACAAATTATGTTATAAAAATAAAAAACAAACTTAGTAGTATTAATATCCACAGTGCTATGCAGGCTCATTCTTACTCCTGCACTGCCCTAATGTGACTGCCCTCTCAGTTTATGCAGAGCACAGCATGTGTTTTACTCAAAATACCTGAAGTCGTACTTTCAGGGAATATTGGTCATGCAAAGTAAATGCGTGGGAGGAAGAGGGAAGCAAAAATGTATAGAAAACTACTTATAAAAATATTTAGCATGCACTGACCTGCCCAACATACAAGTTCAAAGGGCTCCTGAAGTATTTGTAGGATCTAAATCACTGCTTACAAACTATGTTTGCATGGATTCAAAAACTAAAAGTACACTTTGATTTTTCAGGAAAGATACCTTGCAATGAAGAACGCACTCTGTATTGCAAAAGTGCTTAACCACATATTAACCAAACATTTGCTTTCCAAACACTGCTATGCAGAGAGAGAGCAGCTATTTGAAATTAAATGTATATTGCCAAGATTTTGGTAAGATTTAACATTAAGAAATTACAGATATGTGCAATATGTAAAAAACTAGTTTGTGACAATTTTTGGTTTTTTAAAGCACCCGTTGTTTCTTTTTGTTCATTGATCTTCTAATAAAGGTCGAATTCCAGCTTGCCCAGGGCAGCACACAGAAGACATACAATTCAGAAGGGATTTAGCAGCCATCACACAAAGCACTCAGCTGTGCTACTGCCAGACTCGTGACAGCACAACATCCAGCTCACTTTGCCCATGTCCCACAGCTCCAAATATGGAGCAGGAATGATATTGCACAGCCAAGAGGAAGTGAGCACAATTCCCTCCACACCCATGGTGCTGTGCATGCCAGCCCCAAAGCACAGTGGTGGAAATGACAAGCCCATCTGCAGCACAAATCATTTCAGGTCAAAATAGGAATGTGATCCCAGATGGAGGCAGAGCCAAAGTGAGCAGAAGAGACCTGAGGACACCTCAGCTATAAGTGAATTTTGGTCTTAAATCTTCAAAGAGACTTTCTGTTGCAACTATGCATGCACTTCACACATGCTTCTCACTTACACACACATTGTAAAGGGATTTGGCTAAAGCACTAACTCAGTATTAATCGATCAGTGCAAAACATTCCCAGTTAAATCCGTCCAAAATGCTCATAAATACTTGGTGACTGACAGCAAAGTGTTTACATAAAGGCATACAGATATCCATATGTTCCACAATATCCCTGACTGAAAGAAGGTGCTGAAAAATCTGAAGCAGGATGACATTCAGTGATTATTTCAAAGCATATTTGCTCCTTCTCTCTGCAGCTTTCATTAGTTGGAGCATGAACAGATCATCATTTCAAACTGCTTTTCATTTCATTCTATAGCCAGTATATGTTACAATGTTATGGTCACAGAAAGTAAGAGACACGCCTAGATTTTCCAGTCAGCTGTAGATCAGGAGGGAATATTTCCCGTAATTACAGCAAGCAACATTGCAAATTACTGTCGTTTTAAAAAGCCAAATTATCCTCAATAGAGGAAAGGCACACAGCCACTAGGAAATGCCATGGTTTGAGCTGGAGTGCCCACTGCACTTCAGTGTTTTCAAAGGGGACTCCTTCATCTCTCAAGACTCATTCCTAATTCAAAACTATCCAAGTGCCACATTTGTGGGAATGGACCATTCACCAAGACCCTCAATTTTTTTCACACGAAACAGCTCCCAGTCTACCCTGTCTGTTCTGGACATGCCCATCTTTCTCTTCACAGCATTAAGCATCAAATGGGATTGGACAGCATTAATTAAGCATCAAATGGGACTGGACAGAAGGCAACATGTAACCTTCCTCACCATCACCTACCTGAAAATCCCAGTGGTTTAGAGGCAAAAGCACATGGACATTGCTAGAAGAAGGCTTCAGCCATCAGAGGCATGTGTACAACATCTCCCCTCAACCCTCAGCTGGTTTCCATTAAAACTGGCCAAAAGAAACATCTTGATTTACCCTTGGTGCACTTTGTTTAATTCTACAGCATCAAGTCAAAAAAGAAGCACAGCAGAAATCAGTGGCAAACTAAATGTCCCAATGCCATTAGAAGTTGCTTTTTATTTTTCTGTAAATGAAGCCTAAGAACACAATCCCTCGGTGGCAAATACCCTACATACATGTGGGAAGAGAAAGGACTAGTTCCCTGCACTGTTTGATGCTATCTGCATCAAATCTTGGAGGCTGAATGAGTGGCCTCCGCTGACCTCAGGTGTGGGAGGCAACTGCAATGTGTTTTGCCAGTGTGAGAGATGCTTACATTGCCTAAACATTGGAAAAAACGGTATTGCTCAGATCCAAATTGGGCAAAAAGGAGATGAAGTCAAGTGCTCACGCTTTTACCTCCAGGCTGGATGGGTGCCCAGTGTCAGCACACTGCAGCAGCCTGGTCAGACCTGGCACATGGTACATCTGTACTCCACCGGCCACAGGCTTCCTTGTGTTTCATGTGCCAATTGCTATTTGGAGATCTCACGTGATTTATTCATGAACAAAACCCAACAAAAACAAAATGAAACACAAAGCCAAACTGTTAAGCAAATGTCTTTGAGAATTTTTGGATACTAATTGCAATGCTGATTGCTCTCCAGATTAAAAGAAAGTCTGGCTCACATTCTGCTGCCGGTGGGTTTACCACTGTACTGCTCCCAGCTACCACTCTCCTGCAGGAGGCTGGGCTGTGCCAAGAAAAACACTGACAACAGTCTCACAACTCAAGTGCTCAAACAACGCAGGCCATAAAATATGCCACCTTCTATCAGATGTCCATTTCCTTTGAATCCCTAGGTTAAATGGCATGAGAAAAATTAGCTGAAATTAATTTAGCTGAAAAGAAAATAAGCACAAGGGGTAGTAGGAAATGAGCAACCTGAAAACTTAACACAAACAGTTGGATAAATAAGATTCCTCCCAAATGGAGATGACTTCCGAGAGGGCCTTATGCCAATTCTGAGACAGCCCAGACTATGAGATTAACATTACACAATGACATGCTTCAGAGGCACCAGGATTTGGCACGGAAACTGTCCAAGCACAGAGGAATTTTCTCCTCACTTGCAGTTAGCAATGAGAACATATTTGAGGTACCAAATCTAACAGTACTGATGAAACCTCAGTTAAAGAGTGTTTTGTCATCACTTCCTTCCTTCTATTCCATGATACTTCTTTACTTATCACAGCCTCTATTAGTCTGTAAGTACCTAAGTGACACGAGATTGCTCTTCTTTTTACAAAGTACCCAGACTATTGTAGCATGCTATTAGAAATGACATAGAGTAATAATCACATGGGTTTCAGCTTTTGGTTTCAATGGGGTAGAAATCAACACTTTCTTGTTAAACTGTTAAAAATACCCCAGTTCTACTTCAAGCTTCATTCCCCTTTAATCTCACTGAGTTGCTGACTGCATATACGCTGCAGTTGTTAGTGGAAAGTAAATTTACCTATTCGATTTACATCCCTGTGCCTCATGATCTCCTATTTGTCTCTCTGGTTTTATCTAAGGCCCACCTGTGCACATCATTAAGTCTTTTTGCTTGTTTAATCACTGGTGTCACATAAAACAGATTAAAAGCTGCCATCATGGGATTTGGGAATTCTCCTGCCATAAACATACAGCCAAAATAACACCCCCATGGCAGAGAAGTATCAGAATGAAAACAGGCATATTGTGCTCTGCTAACATTTGTTAGAGTGATCGAGTGCCTTCCACAGTGTCTGAATAGACCAGAACACAAAGAATAGAATCGAATCAAATAGAATAGAATAGTTCAGTTTGGAAGGGTCACACAATGATCTTCTTGTCCAGCTGCCTGACCACTTTAGAGCTGACCAAAAGTTAAAGGCATTGTCCAGATGTCTCTGACATGCTGACAAAGCCAAAGTCCTCAGACACTCCTCACAGACATTCCTTCCAGCCCTTTCACCAGTTTTGGTGCCCTCCGCTGGATGCACTGAAGGACCTCAGCATCCTTATATTGTGGGGCCCAGAACTGCACACAGTGATAAAGGTGTGCACTGACACTGAATACAAGGGGAAATACTTGGTGCACCGGTCTCTCACTTTTGCTCTGAAAGCACTAATTTTAATTACTGTCATATTCCTGCCATAGACTCCAATGTCTTAAAAATAATCCATTTATTTGGTTTCAGATCTCTGAATGATCATACTAATGAGGAATTCCC
This sequence comes from Calyptomena viridis, assembly GCA_013390005.1. Taxonomy (NCBI): domain Eukaryota; kingdom Metazoa; phylum Chordata; class Aves; order Passeriformes; family Eurylaimidae; genus Calyptomena; species Calyptomena viridis. The sequence goes on from WEIV01009745.1 coordinate 40,892, forward strand.
CTCTTTCTGCTCACTAATGAATACTGTCCTCACATGGTCCTATTATTAATATTCCATATAAAACTGAAAGGGCAATCAATGTTTTGCAAAGAGGCACAAAACTGAAGCTGCTAAATTAGAGCCTGTACCATTCCCAATGAATGAGGAATGGGAATAACATAAAAAAGCCTCCCTGACTCCTTCTGTTAAAACTGTACTGTTTGCTTCTGCAAAACACCAACATTACCAGAAGAAGTCCTTGAGTGGAGACAGGACTGAGGGAGCAGCTGCAGCTGAAGATCTGGTCTACGAGCATGATTTTGCAAAGGAGTGTAGCAGCATACATGTTATTTCTGACTCAGCAACTGCTCTCTAGAGGTCCTCTCTGAGCACCCTCAACTAGAACACAGACTTGAACAAAGCTGACACAACAGATAAAAAATCATGACACTGTCACTGACAAAGCTGTATCTCAGCTCGCACGGATTCCTACAGTTTACACCTCCCGAAAAAAACATAACAGAAATAAGAAAAAGACATTGACCAAGAGGATGTTTTAGAGACTTCATTAAAACCTAATAGAGATATTTTTCTTTCAAAGCTTTATCGTCTCTGGGACAGTAAAGAGTATGAGGATAAAGTTCTTTGCTCACTCCTTTTGCCATGGAAGGAGAGACCCAGATGATCAGCTGATTCCAATTACAAATTATTGGTCAAGATTACAGAAGGAAATGAAATACGGGGGCAGACTGATCTGATTTCTAAAGCACTGAATTGGAGCAGATGTGAGCGCGGAGTCCTGCATTTCTTCTTTCCTTCCACATGTCTTTTTTTCCTCTGAATGGTAGCCCATGACGGGGTTGGCTTCTCAGTAAGTCCCCATAATTCATGGGGTTTCACAATAGCAGCATATATTCCTTTGCATTCTGACACTGTGCAGAAGCTACAAGAGTCCCCAGTGAGCTACAGGGGGGGCTAACCTCCATTCCACTTTTCTCATCATATGCATATGGAAAAGAATATTTGCTGGCTGCTTGGAAGAGTCAGTACAGAATATTTACTCATGTACAAAAAATGGGAAAAACGCTGTTTTACGGAGCTCTCTTCCAGGGTTAGATTTATTTTTCAATAAAAAGTTATTTTCTGAAAGAAAAAAGCCTTACTTATTTCCTCTAATTTTTTTTCTGATTAACTGTTCACCACTTTACACTGCTATTTCACATTGGCTCACCATTTGCCCAGAGCATCTTTCATTTTAATAAAAAATCTATTAAAATTTCCTATTTGTTCAGCAACTTTCTTTTTTTGCATATAGAAAACACCTTAATGTAATTTATTTTATTTCTCTTAGTTTTCTAGTCACTCTGAACATTTCCAGCGCTCTCAAAAAGAAGAGCATTTGACCACTCTCACTGTACATTTTAGGACTTGTGCAAAGTGAGGTTGTTGTAACTACTCATGTAATGTTGTAATACTGCATGGTTTAGATGCAGAGCTAATACCTTTTTTATTTTAAAAAGTCAGGTTTTTCCTTAAAAAAACCCTGAACTTTTTCAGCTGGAAGAAGATTATTAAATGAATGTGCAAAAATATTATTACAGAATTCACAAATGAATTCTTTCATCTTTGAATTATATCAGGCTTTATATAATATCTCTTTACGACTTTTTATAGTCTTTTTTTGCATTCATGTGCTTTATCCTCTTCACTAGCAAGTTTTTAATTTAAAAGTTACAGCTGATTTGATTGTTCATTCACAACTGCATCTGCTATAGCAATGAATCTTTCAGTTGTGCAATCACTTGCCAATATCACCACATAGCAGCAGGGTTCAGTCAGATGGCAAACACACACGTACACTAAAGCTACAGGAAGACTGCAAGTAAATAAAAAGTAATCCAAGTGGGTTTTTACATGCTGAAGCAAAAAAGGAACTTTTATGGCACTGCAGTGACAGTGGAAGGGAAGAAGACGTGTCAGACGCAGAAGATGATAGATACGCTGCCATTTGCAGCAACATGGAACAAATATAAAATTCTGTACTACTGTTTCCACCCTGGCAGCTTGGCTGTCTGCACTGCACAGAATCAGATCTCTAACAGTTGCACGATTCATTCTCATCGTGCAGAAATCAGGCTCGCAGGAAGGAGACAAGGTAGCTTAAGACCATTCCCCTTTTAAGACTGAGATGGAGTTACACTGTTAGTGTTCCAAAAGAGTCCTTCACAGCTTAAATATCACTTTGATAATTTCCAAAGCTTTAGTGGGGATCCAATGTTTTCCTAAAGTTTCACCTTTCTGTAGCCATGTGACTGTGAGAGTCACCAACTTTTCCTTACAAAGAATACACATATCTATTTTCAACCCTTACAGCTATGAAGAAAAGCTGTGAAATGTGAAGCAACTTCACTCTTAAAGGTTAGAAATCAGAAGAAAAGAATAATTTCAAATCATTCCACTTTGAAGCTATTCATGATTATTCTTGGCACCCAGATCTTATTTATTTTTTACTTTAAGTTTGACAACAGCAGAAAAGCCATAAAAACATTTCAGTGAATCTATCTTTATAGCTGTAAAATAAGTAATTAATGTAGCAAGCAAAAATGAAAATCATTTATTATTTCTTGCTAAATTACATTATATACTAAAATATACGTCTCTTTGGTATCTTCATCTTAGTGTACCAAACACCTCTTTATAGGCAGTGCAAAATTTGAATTTCTGTTTTGATCCAAATTACTCTAGTAGACCTACATTTAAAACTAGAAGCATGGGACAAGCCCATATTAATTTCTATTTTGTCCTGGCTTCTCAAATTATTCCTTTCCCCAAAAGCTATCCACAGGGTTGGAAGCATTAAAAAGTAGTTTAGCAGAAGTATTTGGCTTGGCTTCTAAATACGCCTTTGCTCTACTGTTAGAGAAACACTATGATGTATGCAAGCAACCTTCAGCCATACTTATAACTATGTAAGCTTCACGTTTGTTTGAAGGACTTCTCCAAGTGGCGTATATTTCAAAGTTGATTTTTCCTAAAGAAAAAAAGTTAAAACAGGTACTGACACTACAAAATGAAGCCATGTAAAAGGTCCACTCCCCAAGGTGTGCTTTAAGAAAAAACAACTACCATAATGTTTCTATAATGCTTAACTACAACTCGAGAAGTTTTACATTAATTTCTCCCTAGTAGTGTTTTCTATTTAAAATTTTCTACAAGCATGAAGAAAGCAAACTTAATGTAATAAAATTATTATTATATTAGGATCAGATATATTAGGAAGCAGAAGACTAAGGGAAGATTATTTTCAGCACAGGTGGATCTTTTGTTTTAAAAAAAAAAAGGAGTAGTGGATTTCTAGCTTTTGAAATACTTCTGGAAAAAAAGATTAGGGTAGCACTTTCATTTGGAAAATCAAAACTACAGCTTTGATTCAGCTAAGTTCCCAGCACTTGCAATAGATTACATATAAAATGTACAAGAGTCATAGGTACTCTTGACTTACAAACCCAACTCCTAAAGTGACTCAGGCACTTCAAAGATGTTACTTTGATGACTTGAAACAGTTCAGAATGTTAAATTATGTGATTTTTAAACAAAAACAGTCTTTGTAACACTTTTGCCAGACTCAGCCAGTAGGTCAAAATATGCTTAGGATCAAGCAGTATTGATAACACTGCAAGTCTCTGCAAGACAAAGTCTCTAACAGGGAAGAAGGACCACTGGCAAATGCATAATGACACTCCTGGTCCTATATTAGATGTGGAGATAAATTCAATTTGATCTTCAGGCCTAACAAACCTAACTTTAAAAAAAAAAAAACGTACACAAGGAAAAAAAGTGGGGAGCCTTCCTATTCATAAAACACCTTGCAATTAACCACACTACTCTGCTACTCATCTCCACACAGTTGACTTTTAGATTTATCACAGGCACATCATATGATTAAGAGATTCATTTGCGTCCAGGATGTTTGCACACCAGCTCTCTTGGTGGGCGCACAGGAGGCTGAAGAGGAAGCAGGACTGTCATGCTTCCCACGAGTAAGTAGCTTCTTGAACTTCGGCCTAAACAGGCAAAGGATTAAAACAGTCATTGCACAACCATGCTTTATTCGTATAACAAAGAACAAGAGTTTCCTCTGGACTGCCTGGTGTGATGTTCACCTTGGATTTGTAATATCTGAATTCTCACTAAGTTAGAAAATTTAGAATCCTCCAAATTCTACAGAATTGACTATATTCTCTAACACCTAGTTTAAATATTTATGCCATTAACAATGACTTTTTCTCTTAGTTCCGCAATGTTACTCTCACGAGATATGCCTTTGAAGTCTACTGAGTTGCTTATAAAATTAAGGACCATGTGTTCAGACATCTAGAAAATTCACATTGCTGCTTTCAATGTTGTTTAAAAAGAAGATGCCAAAGTAGCTGCAGTCAACACAGGGGAAATACCTTTTTTGGTATATTACAGTGATGTATTCTAGAGAGTAGCTATGATTGCTACAATTATTTTAGATAGAGATTGTTTATGTTACCATTAAGACAACAGCTTAAACTGAAAGATAAAGGGCTAGAAAATCTCTTAAATCTGCTCCAAACAAATGAAGTTATTTCAGTCAATGTCTACATATTTCATGATAGTTTTATCACTTTTTTTTTTAATTAGGACAGTTTTGAGAAAATCCCATTAAGTAAGGAAGCAATTACTAGTCTAAGTGGTTTCAGCCATATGGTGATCATCTCCTAAAAAGCTTCTATTAAAAAAATCTCCCTTGGTGAACTTTTCTTTACAGTCTCACAGGTGTGCAACACAAAGGTTACAAAACCACTACTAGGAATATATGTTAAAATATTCATGATTGTTAAAAACATGATTGTTAAGAAGAAATGGGTTTATTTTGCAAAAGAGAGGAGGAGGGGAGGGGACGGGACAGGAACAGTTGGCTTGGAAGGGACCTACAACAATCACCTAGTCCACCTGTCCAATCACCTCAGGGTTGACCACAAGTCATGTTATTAAGGGCATTATCCAAATTACTCTGACAGGCCGACAGTCACTGAAAAGCCTGGGGCACAACAACCTCTGTAGGAAGCCTGTTCCAGAGTTTGACCACTCTGTTGGTAAAGAAATGCTTCCTAATGTCCAGTCTAAACCTCCCAGGATGGATGCAGCCTTGATCCATTCCCACATGTTCTTTCACTGGATTCTAAGGAGAAGAGCTCAGCATCTCCCTCTCCACTTCTGCTCCTCAGGAAGCTGCAGAGTGATGAGGTCACCCCTCAGCCTCCTTATCCCAAAACTAGACAAGCGCAAAGCCTCCAGCCACCATATGTCCTATAGGACATTCCTTCCAGCTCTTGCATTAGCTTTGTTGCCCTTCTTCAGAAGTATTCAAGGATATCATACCCTTCTTAAATTGTAGGACCCAGAACTGCTCACGGTGCTCAAGGTGAGGATGCATCGACACTGAATACAGCAGAGTAATCACCTCTGTTGACCAGCTGGTCTTTCAGTTTTTGATGTAACCCAGGATGCAGTTTGTCCTCTTACTCGCCAGGGCACACTGCTGGCTTCTATTGAGTCTGCTGCCAACCAGCACCTCTAAGTCCCTTTCTGCAGGGCAAATAACAGAATATAGTCCATATCTTGGAATAAGCAGAAGGTTAATCAAATTTTAAGCACGTCTTGGGCATTAACTGTGACGGATGCTGTATTTGCCCCTGGAGAGGCTACTTTGCCAAGAGACTACTTGCTCACCCAACACAGAAAGTGCTGGTACAAATGTCACCTAGATGTTGGGAAAAGAAGAAACCAAACACAGCAAAAATGGCAACTTTAGGAGAGATGGACCCTCCCAGAAGTTCCTTCCATGACGATGACCAAACCACCCTGAAATGGGAACGACTGCCCAACTTTATGGATATAGCCCAGGGCTGGAGTTAAACACAGAAATTCTTCACTGGCCACAACTCTTAAGGAACCACAAAACTCAAGTGGCAAATGGAATTATAGTCCAAACTGTGGGACCTATTATTTCTATTCTCATTTCAGATTATTTCCTTCTCACTAGGAGCAACAGGGTTAGGTTACTTCATAGGCTACTAAGGCATGCCCAGTACAGGATATTGTTTGCTAATAGGCAATCAGAAAGTGCTTCACTGACAGTACCTTGTGACTGAGAACACTGGACTGACTACACACAGCAACATTAGAATACTGAACAATTGGAATAAAATCTATGAAGTCAAACTGGTTTAAAACTAGGTTTAAATAATTTCTATTTCAGTATTTAATACTGGCTAAAAATTTCAGTTGACACAGTGTTGGGGAAAAAAGTAACTTCAGTTTTCTTCATATCTTTGCAAACAATGTTTTTGTTCTTTCCAAGTATAACCCAATTTTTATTTTGGCTTTCTCTGTAACTCAGATTTTTATTTCAAAGTCTGCTTGACTTTTTGTCAAGCAGTGAAGAAAACTCAATTTAAGATATAACCTCAGGCATGCAGTATATATCAAAAGAAACTGAAAACACATTTCTTCCCCATTTCCCACACTACAAACAAGATGAATACTTCAGCACACACATGTACAAATTCCTCAGTCCTGGCCGCCATGAAGTAACAAAATGAGGGATGCTTTAAAAATTAATTTAAAGTACCCTCAGTCCTCCTATCATCCCAGGGCTTGGCACCCTGAGCTGCCACTTGCTTGGAGACAAGTGTATGTATGTGGGAAGCCCCCCTCATTTGCCATTCATCGCCCCATAAGAAAACAAGTGCAGTGTTACAGCTGCAAGGACATGAGTAAGCCCTTCTGATGTAATCCTCTGCCTCCAGATTACCTGTCAGTTTGGTTTGGCAGCTTGAGTCTGAGGCTGAGTTAGCAAGAACCATGTTTGGCCCACATGAGAAAGGTGTAGAGGGCTCAGTGTTGGTGCAGTGCCATGCTCCCCTTAGCATGCCTTCTGCAGCGCAGCGCCAATGTCCTTGGAGCTGTAGTCTTGGTGGCTCTCTGAACCCTAACCTTAACCCTAAAGGCAGCTTGGGGCTGAGTATAAGATCTGCAGTACCATGTCATGCCATGCAGAAGGTAACACTTCTGTTATAAGCTATAAACTGCTCTTTTATTCATAGCCTCCCAAGGGAAGGTGTGGAATTGGTTCCATCTCCTCAGCCCCCTACGTTACATTTATCTGAATATATATTTATATTATTCAAAGAACGTACGTAACTGTCATCACTGCAGAATAAATTCATATTCATTAACTCCTACAAAAATATGATGGACATGATACATTAAGAAACAAACCATCAATTAGTCTAATTTCTCTCATATGAAGCAGTTAAAGAATGGTATGCTGTAGAAGAGAACCCTTCCAAAGAAAAAGGGTGTGCTTGGGCATTGAAAAATCAAGCACTTACTTAAATGCTTTGTGGGACAGGAGATCAAAACAATTATACAGACTATAGCTATTTTTTTCCCAAATGGTGAAAGAGGTGCCTGGTAGGGGTTTCCCATGCGCTTTTGATTGCACCACTGCACCCATTTTTCTCAGTATTTACAGAGTCAAGTTATTCAATATTTGTGAAACGCATGAAAACTGCACTGTTTCTTTTAAAACAATCTCTCAAGGATCAGATTGTGCAGCCTCATGCAGCCTCTGTCTGAGACAATGCTCCCAAAATTATGTAAATGGGAGTCTTGCCCAAGAAAGGACTATCGGATTCATGTGTATGTGAAGAAAGAGCTTGAAATTATGGGGCATGAGATCAGGATAAGACTTTGTATTTCAAGCATGTATTTATTCTTTTCACTAAATCACTGAAGAATGTGGGGAGAAGTGGGGGATGTCACTACAGAAAACCATATGGTGCTTAGATTTCCAAGCCAGAATTGTGCATACTAAATATTTATAGAATCCAGCGATATTCTCTCCTTTCTGCTTATTCCTCACATGTCACCCAGAGAAACCCTAGCCAAGCACCAATCAAATATCCAAGCAAGTTACAGGCAATCTAAGCATAGGGAAAGAGAGAAAACAGATCACCAGTAGGCTCATAATTAGCAACCTAAACCTGGAAGGAGGCGCTTGGGAAGTGCTTCTGATGTGTCTGGATTCCAGCGCTCACCGCATGTCATGAGTGGTTTCGGAAATTGAGTTCTCAGTCTCTGCAAGGGGCAGATCTGATCAGGGGCATATGTGGAGCAGCTGCAAAAGCAGACATCCGTCTGCTCTCAGAGACCAACATAGGAACAAAAATGCACCTCAGCGATGACAGCTGACTTGCTCCTGGCATCTACTGGGTAAGCTGTGTCTCCCTACCTGTGGCATGCAGGGCTGTTGCATTTATTTTCCTTCAGACAAAAAAAAATGCAGTGTCCTTGACTAGCTGAAGGAGCTACTGAGATGCATAGAAGATCTCGAATATATCTTAATAGAAGCCAATCTTCTTATCAAGGTCTAGCCTTCATATAGAAATCTCCTTGGCAGTCTTACTCCCTTCCCTGAGTCTACCTTTTTCCCTTTCCTTTCATTGTGAGAGCTACCAAACCCCAACTACCCTTTCATTCTTCAGGAATAGTAAAAGGATTAAAAAAGCATAACAAGCCTACAACTCAATCAATACACAGTATTTTACTAACAGGAGCACCTTTCACTGTCAATCACCCTCACCACTACTTTAGATAGAATGTGGGATGCTGCTTGTTGTACTTTCTACGTGTATGTTGCTTCTGTACAAACTATGGTGCAGACAGGTCTTATTAGCATAATGCACAGTGAAAGTCACCTACTTCTGCATATAAATATACATATATAAAGATAACTTCAAATTAATAATAAATTTTTGCATACCAGAAAAAGTAGCAATAACATCAGAATCAGATTGAAGCTATCAACCAAAGTAAAGTTGCATCTTCAATATGGAAAACTCTTTGACTTTTATAATTACATTTTTCTATGAAATTGGTTACTCAAAAGTTCCCTTCTCTGTGTCACTGGAACAGCTATTTACCATGAAAAACATACTTATCAAATGTTACCAAAGGTGTAATAACCACACATCTGTTATTCTTCAAATATATATATTTGCTAAAACACTTGGTATTTACTTAACATATAATAACAGTTATTAAATCATTCTTAAGCCTGTTTTATGGAACTGTAATATAAAGCATTACACGTATAAGAGAAACACCACAGGAACAAATGTAAAAAGGGAATAGATGTGGTTTAAGTAGCTGAGTAGTTACGAGTCACATTAGAAACTACAACTCAGAGAATTATATTAACAGGAAGACTGGAAGTCTGGAAACCCTATGGGACAATGATTTTTAAGAGGTCCAAGGCCTTCCATTTAAAGTTTTAGAATTATTAGATCATTTGTAGGACAACAAATACATAACAACAGAAGACATTTTTGTAATCACTACTGAATCTAATAGACAAGGACACAACCTTCATCACGTGGTGGCTCAAATTAAAGAAATTTAGGTGTTTTTAAAAGTCCTTCTTTGTGTTTTAATTGTCTGCAGTGTGGTAGCATCTCCCCAGTTGCATTTCCCTTGTGCTGGCTGTGGCTCTTTCCAAGCCCTGCATTGCAAGCCTCACCCCAGCCATGAGCTGGAAAGACACTACCGACTGCATTACAGGACAAGACCAGCTCAGTGACTGAACTGATCCTGTTTCCTTTTGAATTTTAACAGGCTTTGTGCATTAAGATCTCTTTAATTGCCAGAGCAGGCAGGAAACAAGCACAGTCACTGTTAATTGTTCATAACTATTTCACTTGAGATTTCAAGTGAGCCTCCTAGCGACAGGAAAAGAGCAAATGGCCTCAAGTTGTGCCAGAGGAGGTTCCAGTTGGACATTAAGTAGAACTTTTTCACTGAAAGGGTGATAAAGCTTGGAAAGGACTGCCCAGGGAAGTGGTGGAGTCACTAAACCTGGAAATGTTCAAGAAACAATTGGATGTGTCAGTTAATGCTAGGGTTTAATTGTCATGGAGGTGTTGGCTTAAAGATAATCTTTGAAGTCTTCCAATCTTAATGATTCCATGATACACACTGGGTCCTGAATGTGACTGAAAAAATCTTAAGTGAGATGAACAATACCTAATAAAACACATTTTTAGTTATTTTTGGAACAAAGTACAGCAGAACTGACTGCTTTACAGACATTTTCATGCATATGTGTGTGCCATCTAAACAAGCCTCAATAATGAACAATAATCCCCATATTAACAGTTCCAAAAATCCATGCTATTTATCTATAAATCTACTTGCTTTGGCATATTAAAGATTATTAAAGAAACAATTAAGGTGATAGCTTGCTTGACATGCAGGTATCTCACAGGCTCAGCACTTCAAACCATGTTTCTTGTAGGAGAGCACAATATAAGCTAATATTTTTCATAATTCTTGAAATGTCTCCAAAATATTCTTCAGTCAGGGACTACAGCCTAGGTCCTCTTGGAAAAAGGTGATGACTACCATAGTATGTTACAATTAGCTAATTTGTAATGTCTTGAAAAACAATCAATAACATAAATACTCTTCTAAATCTATCAAACCCACATATACTCCTTTTAATTGAAAAGCTCTTAACTCCAGTCATTTCCTGGATATAAAGCTACTTTACTCGAGCTCCAGCATTTTTAATTTCCCTCTCATTGAAAAGCAGCATCCTCAGTTCACAAGTAATGCTTACATAAAAGCCTCACAGTCAGATCTCTTGGTGCCACAATGTTTTTCAGGATATGAAGACAACAGCAATGTAAACACTCTACTATTGCAGAATAAACACCATGTAACCACAAAGCAGTGATGATCTCACCTGTAAATTATCTGGGCTTAATTTTCTGCAGTGTAAACCGTCTGTATCTCCTGTTCCTCAACCCAGACTAAGAGTTTGTTGACAAGAACATCATATATGAATCTTCCAGTTTTAAAGCAAAGATTATTCCTCCTTAGGACATTACTTAATGTCTTTCCTTTTGTGTATCTAAAAATCTTGCTTCCTCCTGAATGAGAATGTCCTTGATCAAACAACACATTCAAATGCTATTGATATTTCACAGCTAACTCAGGTGTGCTTAAGTCAACAGCTTGCAGACAATATGTTTTTAAACAGTTAAATGAGCTGTTGCTGTTTCTTTTACTAGAGTTGATATAAATAACACAAGAACAGCTGTATTGGATCAGAGCTAACAAAGATGTAGCCCACTATCATGTCTCTATCAGTGGACAAAATGGGATTCTTACTAAAAAGAATAAGATTAGGGAAAGCATCCCTAATACATCTGCAGAAGAACCACAGGTTTGAGAGATCCACATACTTGGGATTTTAACTTCCGTGACTGCAAGTTAAGTGTGATTCCATCAACTAAGTATTACATATAGCAATGTGTATCCCTTTAGTTACTTGAAAAACTATTCCTTAAGAGATAAGAAATACTGATCTTAAGCAATAACATACAATATTATATTAATTCTTTGCATGAACTTCAATATATGTTACTCATGAATCTTTTAGTCAACCAACTTGAGAATTTGTGAATGCTCCACCACTGGAAGTGTTCAAGGTCAGGTTGGATGGGGTTCTGCATAACCTGGTCTACTGAAAGGTGTTCCTGCCCATGGCAGCAGGGTTGGAACTAGATGATCCTTAAGGTCCCTTCCATTCTATGATTCTATGTATCTATAATATATTCATAAAGTAAAAAAGCTTCTGTTAAAAATACATGTAAGACTATGAATATTACTATTTAAAAAATCCCAAATTTTAATTGTTCTGTCTGTGTGAAGGACCTTTTCTTTCTTTTTGGTCTTTGCTGTTTCTCTGAAAAGCCTGATAAGAGAACGTATTTGTTTCTATGATTATGGCAAGCACATTCAAATCTTCATCCCATCTGTGTTAACTAATGCCCTACTTAATAAAGCTACTCTGTGATAAAAATCAGTCTCCAATCTCTCGAGGTATAGAAGTGTCATCTGAAAGCCTTGCTACTTTTCCAACTAGAGTGGCAATAATGGGGTCTGCACAGTAATCTCAGGCCGGCTTCTCGGCTGTAATTCAGTCTACTAAGAATTCTTCTTCTTTCATGTGGTACACACATTGCACATACACAGATATCATGGGTTCTCCTTCTTGTATTGAAACTCTCAAAAGTCGGAAATTGCCACCACAGAACTTCTAATAAACTTAGCTAAAAAGACATTGACCCTTTTTTCCATTGTCCCTTTCAAACCACAGACCCAAGGTATCAACTCTTCAAAACTCTTTCTTTTTTTAATTCTCTTGGAAACAAGCAGCACCAACAGGTGATAATTCATAATTTGGGTGATGAAAGAATCAATAGTTTACTGTAGTGTCCTTGTAGTGCAGTGTTTGACATCATGCTGAAGGAAACACTCATCAAAGTACCAAAATGAATACAACTTGAGAAAAAAGCACAATCTGTTTAAAAGAACCCTTTGAGGATATCAAGCTTTGCCACTGAGAGTGTGTAATTTTCACTAATACTGAAAACTTTAAGTGGAGAGCAGATTCTTTTGCTTATCATTTGTAGAAGATTAAAGATGACACTGAGCATCTGAATCCCAGTATCAGATCACTCTTTACTGGGCTTGGCCTAGTTTAATTTACAAGACAGACACATGTTTGTGGTAACTTTATGGTTAACCTTGTGGTTAAGTTTGTCTGCAAGAAGCTCTTGCATTTGAGGAATTCTGCATATTGATTTTCCTCTGATGCTGAATCATTCTCTGCCATCTTTGGAGTCTTTCAACTTCATTTACTTTTTTCAACTAATATGCCACAGGTTAGAAGTTTCATGGAAAAAATAATACAAATGAAAGCAATACTTTCATTCATAAGTAAGACTTGTGCCCAAATGGTGTGTCCCTTTTTTAGTACCATGAGTCAAGTTCATATGGTGAATGAATTGCTTCAGATCTACTGGGGAAAGAAAAGAGGACACAAACAGAAAAGCTGAACCCATATATGCATGATACCTCATGACTTCCTCTCTAAATTTGAGGTCATTGATACATTAAGTCAATACAAATAAAATAAATAATTCTGCAAATTCGCCCATGCAGTTTTAATTCCTTTAATTTTTGCACTGGTAAGGAAGTAAATTTATGGCTTACCTTTCAAAACCAATCTGCCGTAATGTTTTTTCCCACGTTGAACCTATACAAAGAGGAGAAACAACAAACATCTTCAGTAAAGAACCATTTATGTATGAACACTATTACTCTTCTCCTTTCCCAGTGCAGCTGAGATCTGTATATTAGGGAGATTTTTTCCATCTCTACATAAGTACTTGTAAATAACATCTGTTTTCCCCAGAGTGAAGAACTGTTGAGAGAGGCTACCACAGGGTGACATAACTGTGTGGAAGGCTATCAGCCTATATAACTCTTTTACATTGCAAAGCAGCTAGTCACTGCTACAGTTCACTGCAATTCCAAGGGTGGTCTCCTCTGCTAGAGCAATGTGATCTGTACTTGACTCCTGAAAGTGCTGAGCTGGCATCTCACATCACGCACTCTTCACATTTCAGCTTTTCATTTTACTGTAGTGTTCGCATGATTCTTGCTGAAAGCTTTACAGCTCCTTCTGAAATCCAGGCCTTTTAGTTTTAAGCAAAAGCAGGAAGATTTATTTCTGCTTTATTGTTTAACTCTTCATATTCATAAAAACAGCGCAAAGGACTTTTTCTCAAAACGATCAAGGACTCAGCTCCACAAAATACTCAAATGCATAGACTCATCCAAAGAATTGCCCTCGATATTTCTGATGCACTTAATACAACTTTTACCTAGATTTTCTCCAAAATAACTCCCCACACACTGCAAACATTAGGTGATCAGTTTTCAGCTCTTGGTAGGTTTTCTTGCTTATTGCTAGTCTCTTTTTTCAGCCATTACTTGGTCATTACAAATCCAGGCTACCAAAAGCACAAGTATTTCAAGTCATGCAGCTCTGCAAGGCAAATATTTAGGAAGACTTGAAGCTAGGCCATAGTTTGCTCTCTGCCTTTTTATACTCCTGTGGGAAATGCAAGAGTCATGTAAGCAACAACAATTCTTTTTGAATGATTCATCTGAATTTGAAATCTGAAAATCAGAGAAGAAACAGTAACTCCAGTTGGTGATGCATTCCATCACCTAAAGGGAAATATAAATTAGGAAAATTTAAAAAGGTTCCCTCTGAGTGACATTAAGTACCATCCAAGAAACAGAGAGACAAGTAGCAACGCTACTGAGAAGTACTGAGAAAGAGTGGAAATACATGAAGAAAAGCAACTTTGATTTAAATCAGGAGAAATTCAGGATTAAATGCATATTGTGCAGCAAGTGTCAATACATAGACTATAACAAAAATCATGGATTACATTATTTCCATGGACAATCCAAGTCCTACTTGTCAAATCAGTATGGGGGAAGGTGGTGACATAATATTATCAGTCAGAAAAATTTCTGCATATGTATCCCTTACGATTATTACCTTTCCATTCAGTTAAAGGTATTAGCTTAGAAATCAATTACCTGCCATATATGCAGTATGGTATTTATCTCTAATCTGCAACATGTTAAATATTTGACTAAGGCCTTGTAGATGCTTTTCTTTGAACTTGGGACACTTCCTGCCAATCTAGATAAGCATCTAAAAACTGTTTTTTTGTTTTGGGTTTGTTGTTTTTTTTTAATATGTATTTGTAACATAACAACTGAATTCTTTCTGCTCTATTGACTAAATTTTGCAGTTCAGTTCAAGGAGAATGTAGTAAATTTCTAATATGATGATAAAATTTCTATGTACAATACTATATAGTATATGTCTGGTTTGCAAATCACAGTATGAGAAAATAAAAATCAAAATTAATAAAACCTAAAAAGTTAATTTCCTTACAAGCCTATGTTGTGCAAGTCTTCCTTCACAGTTCCTAATTGGACATCCAAAGAATGAAATTAACATACACCTTCAGAAAATAAATTCCTTGTATTATTACCTGCTTTTATTATTATCTGTATTATCCTCTGGTTTTTATAGATAGAAGATATTATGTTACAGCATATGCTCCTAAAATCAAGTTAAGTCAGGAAAGATTGGGTTGTCTCAATTGCGCTGCTGTAATCTAGGGGAGCTCTCTAAGCTCTCCTAGCTGTGCCCGGGGTGATTTAGGTTGGACATCAGGAAGAATTTCTTCACAGAAAGGGTAATTAGACATTGGAATGGACTGCTCAGGGAGGTGGTGGAGTCTCTTGGGGCATTTAAGAAAAACTGGACGTTTGGCTGACATGGTGGTGTTTGGTCATAAGTTGGACTTGATGTTCTCAGAGGTTTTTTCCAACTGAATTGATTCTGTGATTCTGTAAGGGGTAGATTCCCAGCCAGTTCCAAACATGGTCAGTATACCACATTATACTCTTCTGGAACCCCTTCTTCACTCATTACATAATGAGTTGCTTCAGACTTCAGTCTCACATGTATTTTCAGCTAAAGACTCTAAAAATCTTTTCTAGTAACACCTTCGGGAGATGGAGATGAAGCTTTTCTGTTCAGGACTGTTACAGCTACAGCCAGTGATCAAAGTAAAACCACTTTTTATAGTCCTCATTCAGTGCAAAGCAGGCAGGAATTTCAGATCCATATCCAGCAGAGCACATTGTGATAAGAGGCTTCAAAAGTGAGGTGGAGAAATCTCTACCTTCACTTTATGGGGAGGGTGGGGGGAAAAAGTCAAAGTCTGTTCCGGAATAACTGAACAATGTACACTGTTTGATCAGTACAGTGAGCTTCTACTGTGGCACATCTATTTGCTTGAGGCAGGGGGCAAGACTTCTGCCTGCATAACTACATACATATGATACCTTTCATCACACTGAGTTCGTATTTTACAAAAAAGAAGTCCTCTAAAGACATCTTTGAAGCAGGACACCAAACTTTCTCACACACCATGTGAAAATCAAAAATAATGTGTAGTACAATCAATTGTAAACATTTGATTGAGATAAATGAAGACCTACTCCATTAATATCTTGTATTACAATAAGTTACCCCCCCAAACCCTCTGCACACCACTGGATTATAACTGGTTTCACACAGCATTAATGAATGAAGCCATTGTTAAATAGATGACCGTGCCACTCCACAGGTAAGTCCAGGGGAGACACAAGCAATTCTCCATATACTTTATGCATTCCTGCTGGCTCTGGAAGAGCAGCCAATAGTTTTTGAACTTTGAAGATTTGTGGAGTGTTGGAGAAAAGAAATATCAACACACTTCCTAAAGCAAAGACTGGTATTGGCATCTTTAGCCAGGGTTTCTATGCTTTCCACTATTGTGTATATTAGTGTATGAATTTTTCATCTCATGACTGGCTACACTTAAGCTGTATGATATATAGAGAGTGCTATTGAAGAGAGAGGAGAGGAGGGAAAGAGAAAGAAAAGGAGAAAGGGAAAAAGCAAAAGACAAAAGGGAATTTGGTCTCCATTGGTTTGAAATAATCATTTGGCTGCAGCTGGCTAGCAGAATGCTCTTTGAAATGCATGTGACTTCTCTGAAGCAAAGCCTGCCAAGAACACAGCTAACAAGTCATATTAAAAAAACCCACATCTTTTTCTATGGAGTCTTATTTTAAAATGTTTATCATCTAAACATTTTGTTTTAAGACTTGCCAATTCCATTTACAATAGTATCAACTTCTACACTAGACTAACAGGCAAAAGTAAATACCCTGAGGTAACAGCAGCACTAAAAATAATAACATGTCTAAAAGTCTAGAAAACCTATTCTTTGATTTAAACCTTACCCAGTGCTTCCAAAACATTAAACAAGATTTAAGTCATGTAAATCTCAGTAAAATCAAAAAAGGAGTTATTCAAGAATTAAAGACTCGATCCTCCTCCCAAAGAAATCAATAGGAATTTGGCTATTCAGTTCAGTCTTTCTTTCTATTGGGACTGTAGAAAACATTCACCTGTTGACTTTCAGAACCAATCAACTGCAACACTTGAGTTGCTAAGTTAATTTAGTTTCTCTTTGCTTTCTGTTTTTTACTACCACATCAAAACCACCGTAACTGTTTATAAGAACGCCTTAATCTGGTACCCATGTAATTAAGCTTTTGTTCCAAATATTTGCTCTGGAGTGCCTGACCATTCCCATCTATTCCAAAGATTCTGTTTCGCATTAACAGTGCTAGCTTTAAAATTCTTGANTATAAAAATATGAAATCTAATAAGATAAAATTAAAAACATAATTAAAAATTTCTGAATTGAAAAGCTGTCTTCTTTGACAGGTAGCCTTTCATTCACATGGCAGGTTTTGTATTTGATTCGGTTTGGTTACAACTCTCTGCTTACTATGAACTTATTATAAATGAGAGGACTCAGA
>WEIV01009745.1:62794-87007 GCA_013390005.1 Calyptomena viridis
CGGATAGGAAACTAGTAAATCTTGCACAGAAAAAGGAGGGATACTATGACAAAAAAACCCCCATCATTCCACTGGTGGTATCTGAGACACCACTAACATATTCCACAACGTTTTGTGCCTTTTCTCTGAAATTGCTTTCTGTGTTTTTAACATAACATTTTCTAAAGTTAATAGAGAACCACTTCAGTCACATTACCCTCACAGATTAAGGAAACACTTGCATAGCATGATGAAGACAGCAATTTGTTGTTGGTAGGCATAAGGTCCTGCCCTTCAAAAAAATTCAGATTTTTCAGGAAAAAAAAAAAAAACAAACGCCCTCCCTAAAAAGTTGTTTCAGTGACTAAAATGACACTAGATACAAAGACTTGAAGTTCTGTGTGAAGGATGATATCCAGAATAAACTTTAGAAAACTGTCTTGAGATGTGTACAACCTTAGCACACAACCTTCCACAGAGGCAGAAACCAGCACTTTAAAACTCCCCTTCTGTCTGCATGCCATCAAGAGAAGGCAGCAGGGATTGCATCAGGTAACAAGACATTTGAGTCATGAAAACTGACTGGCTCACAGAGATCTCTTCAGAGGAGATATCTGAATGTAGAAGGATGTGCTCCTCTGGGCAATAGTGTGAAGCAGGCACACAGATTCAAAAATCAGGATCAGGATAAGTCAACAATACCAGCAGATGTCATTTTTCTTCCCAGGCAAATTATCTAGGTCAGCTGACAAGTATAAAACTTGTACTCAATGAAAAAGGGGTTTCTTTTGATTTAATTTTCTTTGTTTTTGCAGAGCTTGTAATTCTGTGATTTCACTCAAATTTTCACAAAGCTCTACCCTCTGAGATCAGGAGATCTCAAAGCTCTTCAGCTTTCCAGCTCCCATTCCTCTCAGAGATAGCTGACTGTAGCTATAAAGCTGCTCAGGGAAAACAAAACAGGCAAAAGAACTGGGGAAAACAGAAGGGAGTGGGGTGCCATTGCAGACAGCCCAATTCTTCACTTCTAGACATTGAGTATTTTTAAAACACTGTCCCCACTGGGTGAGGAGCCCATATAGACAAGAGGGTGGTGAGGAGAAGTTTGGGCAACTAAAACTGGTGAGACACCAACAGCAGAGAGACACACACCCACACACATATCTCTCCCTTCCAACTCACAAGCATATGTCCCCTGCCAAGCCAGGAGAGACGAGAGTCATGCACTTTTGCCTCCTGCAATCTCTTCCCCTGCACACCTGGAACATCTGCTGGATTTCACTACCATTGGCAGGGAAAAGAATTAATAAAGGTAAGTAATACAGGTAATACAGGTAATAGAGAAGAAGTAATACAGGTAAGTACTACTGACCTGTGCTTTGCTCATGACCTGTGGAATAGCAATGGTCATGCTACTAGAAGTGCCCAGACAGGATGCAGTGCTATGTGATTGTTTCTAGTTTCATCTCTAATAGACTGCAGAATTGCATCCAGTGTACTAGCAGATCATTTCCCAACACTTAATTAGTTTTCATCAGTATGCCACAAATAGCATGACCACTACCAACAAATTAAAGAAACCACTGGGTTGCATAATAATTTCCATTTTTAAAAGCACTCGATGCCTTTTCTCTTGAGTGCTTCAAATAGTTTACAAATAGTTTAGTCTTTCTACAGTTACAGGCTTAATTAGGAGTATTAGGACTAATTTCTCCCCATTTAGTTTGCTTGGCTAGATCTAAGCCAAAAAAAATCAGTAAAAGCACTGAAACTTTTGCCATTCTCTAAAGCTAGCAGATGATAAGAGTATTCTCACACTTATTTCAAGTGTGGTTAATTTGTCCTCACTGGAATGTGTTTTATTTAAGTGCTTCATTAGGGTATTAACAAAGTCATACCTTTTGAGTAAATACTGAAGAGGATGATGAGATGTAATAATTTCCTGATCGGCAGGGATTTCATGTTACAGAAATCATGGGCAATTTAGAGGTATGACTCTCAAATGCATTCTTAAATCAGGTATTTAATTTATTCATGTGCTGCTTCATTGCCTTCAGAAGTCATATTACATCAAGCCTAAAATGAAAAGGACATTGTTTGCTTGTTTTTAAAGACACATGGCCAACAATAGCAATGCTTCAAAGCTGGCGTCAGTTGGCAAGTTTTCCCAGTCCAAGCAGATCTGAAGAACTGAAGTTCCCACAGTGGGATCAGTATATCAAGTGACGAAGCACAGGTGCAATATTAAAGAATAAGCAATTTATAAAGCATCTTCATGGATGTATTAAAAAACTTATTGGAAACATTCTTGTTGTGCTCAAAATAATACACAACAAAAATGCAACAGTTCAAGATAACTCATCTGAAGGATATTGGCCCAATTTCTAACTGTCTCATCCCAAACTTTCCTCTGCATCAGTTTTAGAAAACTAATACCTTGAATATACAAATCTGGGCATCTTGGCAACATTTCCCATAAAGCATAAAGGTTAAAATTTCTTGTCTTTGCTGGATGGAATCCATTGAGTGTATTTCATGTGATTGCAAATGTGAGCTATTCACAGCAATGGGGACATTGTGCCTGTTACATGTTGAAATGAAAGCAAAGAAACAGAGGAGAAAAAAAATACATTTGATAGCAAAATAGGCTGGAAAGTATAAAAGGGATAGATCTCTAGCAACGAAGAAGTCATAAATAAAAGCATTGACTTCAACTGGAAAGAGATGTAAATGTACAAATCTGCACTAAATCTAAAGTTATTTAGATCTAGATTAATCTAAACTTCATTAAATCACCTTTTCTCTGGAGTGACTTCTTTGAAGACACTTTGCATGAGAGAAAAAAATAATTCACAGTCTAAAACCCGCACATCACCTTTTCTAACTAGTATTATAGAAAGTAAGTTCAGTGGTAGAAATAATAATAAAAAAATTCTCTGTCAACACTTTGGTACATTTTGGTTTTTACAGTCAGTGAATGTAAAGTAGCAAAGTGTGAGACAGAAAGACAAAATTATGCCTAACAGGTCCTGCTTATGGGGGAACGGAGCTCAATAGAAATGGACAGAGGGCTTCATGTACTATTAACAAAGCACATGGAGATGTAAGAGAGGCTCACTTCAAAAGGATGCAATTGTTTGTGCTCATAGATGTTTGCCTTATGACATGAGGTCTCTGAAATCAGGCTGCAAAGCAGATGATACTGAAACACACTCATGGTCTCACCCCTCACATCATCTCGGAGAAAACCAAGCTACAACATTAGCCACATCTATCCACAGCCAGGTATGCACCCACTGACACATCAGTGGAGGTTTGGCAGCAAGCATCTTCTGGCTGAAAGCACTTCCCATGCCTCCTGGGAGGATAAATAACTTATGGAGGCTGTTCCTTACTGTCCATGCAGCTGTCCATGGACTGAACTGGGCAGTCATGATGGGAGGGCAAGCTCTCCCTAGCAGGTATACAAGTTGTCCTCACTGTAAAGTAAAAACATCAACTAAGCTAAAACTCATAGGTAAAAAATTACTACAGTCATTCACTAATAATTTTGATGGTGCCATTCATGCACATTTAATAATACATCTCCATGACTCTTGTTTAAAGGGATATTGGAAAGATGCTAATCTGAAAAAATGTACTTCTGCTCCTACAATGTCGAGAACTGATGAGATTTACAATGCTTCAGCAAAGTCTTGGCTGGCAACAGTCAGCCTGGGATAAGTCTAAGCATAAGCTTTAATAAACAGTCTATGTACTGCCCACTGTTGCAGGGTAAATCAAGCACAAAAACTACTCCCACTGATGAAGTTAACTCAAGTATTCTCATTGACAGAACAGAAAATGGTATCATCAGGGCAAACACTTAGAAAATTGAAACTGCAGTAACTCCACGGACCAAAGTAAATCTGGAACAGGTAATCCCTCCAGAGGATTCAGAGGTCTGTAATCTCACAAGGTCCAACCTCCTAAAATCTTTCAAGATGTAAAAACTGGCCACTCTAGGTTAAAGGCAAAAAAAACCAAAATCAAAACCAAAAACTTAAAGACTGCTAATGTCCCCCAAAAAGGAGAAGAAGCAACCTTGCAGGTTATTAATCCAACTTATTTTCTCATCTGGGATTAGTTTCACATTACTTGACATTTTAAAGGAATTTCTAACTTAAATGAATGCTGCTCAAGTCAAAATTATGTACAGAATTAAGAATTAATTTATGAGAGAGATTTTAGGCTTCAAGTAGATTTTTTCCTATTAGTGCCTCAGAACAAATTAATTGTTGAATTAGTAATACATTTGTCAAATCTAATAAGTAATTACAGTTAATACTTATAAAAATTACTGCTTCATTTCAGAACGCAAACAGCAAAAGTTTGGCATGAGGTTCTAATTATCTACTCGATGTGAGTCATGCCAAAACCGGTGGGACAAATCATGTCTTAACTCCTAATGTGACCCTACTGAATACAGCTTCCCTGCACCACAGCACCAGCCCTGAGAGCAGAGCACGCAGCAGGATTTTTAGAGGTGCCACAGCTGGCCTGCGGACTTGAAAAGTCAGAGGGTGTGAACCGCCAAATGAGAACAAATGCAACAAGTCAGCTCAAGCCATTCAGCTGATTAAGAGTCAAACTCCTATCAGAAATAAAAAATAGCTTCTTTTCTACACCACATTGAAGAAATAAATATGCACATGTCAAAAATTATACCTTGTTCTCCATACCGATCTGAGATATAAAAAACCTGGCACAAGCAAGGGACTTCTGGTTGATACGTTTTCGTAAGTGAACTATGGACCTTAAAAGATGCTAGACATCCCTACCTCCTTCTAGCTCACTTTTGGCAGTGAAACAGACAGACTGACACTGGAGACTAGGTTTTCTAAAAACCTGTTAAATAATTCAGGGTTTTATCTCTTGCACAGCTGCTCTTCAGCAGTTTTCATGGAGTGATGTGGGGGTTGTGAGCAGAATTAGCTCTTCGCTTTGAGAGGTGAGTATGACTTTCTATTATATTGTATGCTGAAAAGTATGCATTAAAACCAATACAAATACTGGGTATCAAAGGAAACGGTGAAAAATTAAAAGTATTAGAAGGAAAATAAAGAGTCACTTTAAAGTGTTTCCATTTCACATTTCAAAGGGAAGCCAAGAAAAAAATTCTGCACTTTATGAACAAGCTCATCAGAGATCTAAATGGTTTTTCTTAAGATGTCTCACGTTTTATGCATGCCTACAATAAAAACTCTCTCAGTTTACTCTCTAAATTCAAGGAATATATCTTTTTCTGGTGGATTTGCTGGCATCAGCACTGTCTAAGGGCCAGACAATGGTGGGATCCAGCTGAGCTGTGGGCTGTAAAAACACAGAAGTACACAGACAGTGATTGCCTTGAAAAATCTGAAATCCAGACAGGATACAAAAGCTGAAGGAAATGTTAAGATCTACTATATCAGGAAAGGCTAAGAGAAAAAGACGCTCTAGGCTGTATTGAGCTGGGGCACAACACTGAATCATGAAGTTCAGTAATGTGCTTCTGCAGCTTCTCAAGTTTCTCTTTAGGTAGCTCAAAAGTGACAGAGACACTTCTATCTTCTCTTGTATCAGGTCCATTAGACCCACACAGTTCTCAAATACTCTTGTTCTTTCTTCTTTGAAACTGGCCTAACAAAATGGCTGTGGATTCTGGCTGTCCTGGCCTGGAGGAGCTCCTTTGTTCGCATGCAAATCTTCTATAAAGTAAGAAAATTAACAAATAATGACTTCTTGATTTACTGTATATCACATCTCTCCCTCTCTCCATGCTATTTTCACCATAAGTACTGGAAGTCTCTGAAGAACAGAAATTTTTGCACTGCTGTTTCCAAGTGCCTTGAAACCTGACAGTTGGAAACTCTGTGTACGCCTGAAACATACCAGAGCTTCTGGCTGTTGGAGATGTTCTGAGACCTTCTGGAGTGGGCTGTTGGTGTGCATGTGAGAAAAGTGGATTTGCCAGCAGTGATATCAGGTGATGAGATTCAAATTACGACCAAAACAGCTTTTTTTAATTATTATTTTTGAGAGATTCTTTTAGTGTCAACAGAAAGAGGTCACAAAAATACTCAGGTCAAATGTTTGTTTGACAAACAGGTTAGCAATGTCATTTGCACTTCTGAAAGAAGCGTGAATTTTGGGAGACATCCCGCTGATCTCAGGAAGCAGAAACCAGGAATCATACTTAGAAATGTAAGAAAAAGAGAAAAATAAAGCATCTCATTACTGCAACAAGCCAGATATCTGCAGCCCAAGAACAAGGGAGGGTCCCAGAACACATATGGTACTGCAAGAGGAAATGCACTTTAGAATAAATCCAAATACAACATGTTGGACTAAGTGAACATAGATGTAGCTAATGATTGCCACTTCCATGGAGGTTGACTTACGTTTGGCATATGGATAAAGCAATTAGCCATTCAAGAAAATTACATTAAATGACAAATAGCAACAATGTTACATAAAATGAACTGATTGTACAGATAGAAAAGGATATCTATCTGGTTATAACTATCACCTGGTTTCCATAGACTCAGGCTGCTGAGCAAATGGACCCTGCTCTACTTTGTACATCCTCTTATGCTTGCCACTACATTGCCTTACAGTGAATGAATACAAATGTGGAAAGTACTCCTCTGTCAAAGTTTGTATCTGATAAAAGCCAAATAAGCTGAGAAAGGTCAATCAACTGCCTCACTGAGGGACTGGAAACTGACACTGGTGAAAGAGGAAGTTCCTGTTTAAGAACAAGCAGCATTTCCATCAGAAGCATATTAGATCCACAGCTGAGAACATCTGCAGAAATATATATTTCAGGTAAAATTCTATAATGTTTACTCAAGATATTAAATGTTTATATAACTGGTATTTGGCTTAATTGTTGTACATATCACTGTAAGTCTTTTGAAGTCTTACTTCCCATCAGGCTTTTGCACTGGTGAAATACAATACTTTCTTCTAGGAAAAAAAAACACTGAGCAAGAGAGAGAACCAGGACATGATAAATTGAAGACGAGGTCACCAAGAAGACCCCTGAGATAGCTCTATGAAATCTGCTCCTGCAGGTACCAAAAGAAGTATCAGGGTAAGAAAACAGGTTAGAGCGTAGAACTGACTCATTAGTTTTGTATTAGTAAGAAATGAACACTCATGTGCAGAAAAGTTTCCTCCCAGGGACTGGCAGGCAAGATGTGCTCAGGAGTAGGTGATTGGTGGACCACAATACGAAAAAGCTGCCTATGCAAGGAAACTTGAAAATCTTCTTTGTCTCCCAGCAACTGCTCAATCTCTTGTGCACCAAGGAGTTTTAACTTTCCACAGTCAAAGCACTTGAATTGAATTGAATTCAATTCAATTCAATTCTTGAATTGAATGTATTCTTCCATCACTTGGATGTACCTCTGTAGCCATGATAACATTTGCTGACAAAATCTAGTCTAACTTATTATGAGTTGGAGTAATGACATAAGACCAGGGATCACACCAACTCCTAACTCTTCTTTATGTCATTTGTATAAGAGGATATTAGACTTTTGCTTTAGAACACAGTATTAGTTGTCACTCTTTTGAAAAAAACTTCTAATAATGATTTCAAGAAATTATTTGGTTAGAGATTTCAACCTTCATATTTCTACATCTTTCTACAGAGGATTCAGTGTTCTGGGGCTTCCACAAAGGTACTGTAAACATCAACAAAGGCCCAAGAGCAAGGAACTTGAATTCCCACAAATTCCAAGAACAAGAATTACAAAAGGGGATATCTTGACTAAATGCCAATGTTTAAACACAAAAGTGGCATTTAATTCCCAAGACAGAGGTCTCTCAAAATAGCACAGAGTAGATGGAGCCACACAAATGCTTCTAACACAAGATACTTTCAGCGTGCAGCAAATGTAACAAAGTTTAAAACAGAAGCAACAGGTAAGATACTGGCACACCAATTAAAACTAATATCCAGGTGAAATGTATGTGAATGCATGAAAGCATGTGAAATGTATGTGAATGTATGAAAATAAAAGTGAATGCTGTTTATTTCAAAGCCCCTATTACTTGACACTACTCTACACAAAGAAGCACAAGATTTCCAGTAACAGAGATCACCATTCAAAGCCCAGCCAAACACTGGGAAATATCCACAGAGATTATGACCCAACTCTCCACATCCTGGACTAAGAATTTCAAAACAAAAAAAAACCCACACTCATATTGTTATTTATGCTGAAATATTACCTACATTTTTGCCATTTCTGAGTTCCAAAATACACTAATCTTCTTCATAAGAATACATTATTTATTTCATTTTAACAGCTTTCATATACAACCTCCAACTGAGGAAGGAATAATGAGCAAACACATGCTAGGATAAAGTATCTAAAGAGCAGAGAGCTGCTGATGGGTTTGATTTACATTCTAATAGATTTAGCATCAGCATTTGGAAATGGCAAAGTCTACATTCCCCACTCCAAACTCAAACTTTTCAGCTCATAAACCTTTTTGAGATTTACAACAGCTTGCTTAGCAGTGTCTTCTGCATCCCATATGCTAGGGGGATGGGTTTTATTAACATTAGTAGAAAATTACACAAGCCAAACTTTATGAGTGCTGACCCAAATATGGAGGATACTACTTCAGAATCAAAAACATTAAAAAAAAAAGCACAACTCCAAGGTGAAAGTAGTTATTTGTACCACAAACATTAATGCAAACAAAAACAAACCCTGTATAAACATTAGATCACTTTGGCAGTGGTCTTGACTCAAAGAAGAGAACATGACAGTAAAAGTTTTAGAGATGAATGCAGCCACTGTGTAGAAGATGTGTATAGGGCAGAGAGTGAAGGCAAGCAGAGCAAGTGAGAAATATTTTTCCTGTTTTCTGTCATTGGGTAGGGTTTTTCTCATATCTTAAATATCAAGATCCTCCTGGCAAATCTTGGCATGTCATGTAAGCTTCATATTTAACCTCATTTATTTTCTGAACTAGATACTGTAACTTTTCCCAATTAAGAACAGAAAGCAAGGTTTTGTGACTGCTTTTGCTGGATACTTCTTTGCACAAAGTGGGCAGATACCCAGCTAAGCCTGTTCATTAAAACAGAACTGCTGTTATATATGTAAAAGCTTTAGAGAGTTTAAAAAAAGAAAAAAAAAAAAAAAATGAAAAATCTAATGCATTTAGGAAACAGGGAGCTACCAACTGTATGTAGTTCTCCTAACCCAGCACTAGTGGTACATCACTGCAGTGTATGCAGTGGCTCAGCTGTAGGATCAGCAAGGATATATGGAGGATCACTTTTATGATTTCCAGAACATGTCAATCACTGCTAATGAGATATTTATTTAAAATTAAATATTCTTTACATAAATTAATATCCTAGCAAAGTGTAAATACTTCACAGGGTTTACAATAACTGTATTACTGTACAACGAAATTTAATTCTAGCAAAAAGAAATAAAATAACTAAATTTTATGTGTGACACTCACTATTTCCAAAATAACAAAGCTAATATTTTAACCAACTTTCGAGAAGTCTCTGAAATCAAAAGCAGCCCCTACTTGAAAGGTAAAACCTTTTGATCTTCTCTGAGAAAATCATATAGCAAACACAAAAGCTAATTTTTAACTTTTAACTAAATACATTACCTACCAATACAGTAAAATATTTATTATCAATTCCTGCAACTGCTCTTATAGAACCTTTTACTCTTTACTATAGCTAAAAAAAAAGTGACTGGAACAACTGGAGACTTTGAAGGGAAATGTGGTATCATTTTCTTATTGTTATCCAGAATGACATAGGATAGATGTGGAAACCCATCTTTAACTTTTTCCAGACATTCATGGACCTGCATCAGCATTCCAGCTTTGTTTTATGTGGATATATATTCTGTGAACTTCCTTGCTAAGGATTTTCTTTTTTATTGTATACGAGAAAATTTTGACAATGTTTCAGTGGGGACATGAAAAGTCATAAAAATAATTTAAAAATTCATGTATCATAGGTGTTGTGTAATCTAACAATTGGAAAAGCTGTTGAGAGAACAGGATGATAATGAACAGGTGGTATTTTGTTCTTAAGGCAATGCAGTTTCATAAGCTGAAATTTATTTTAGTTAGAAGTCTTCACAAAATTACAATAAAGTAAGACTACAGTTGCAGAAGAGGGGTTCACTCCTGCATTGCTGTAGAACTGCTACACTGGGCAGAACCGTGGCTCACACTATATGCCAGCAAGACAAACCTGATCTCAGACAATCCCTAAAGTTTTGATTTATAAACTGCATAAAATTCTTAATGAAACAGAGGTAGGACTGGGGAGCGAAGGTTTTATTTGATTCAGTGCTGTGATGAAAAAATTATTTCTATATGTTGATTCCCTCCCCCAGATCTTGTTGAGGCAACAAGCTGCATGAGTAGCAGCCTCAAGGACTTCAGAAAAGCAGGTCCCCTATGGACTCTGAGCAGCCAGAGACTGGTGGACAATATCCATGTCTATCTGCTGACTTTCCCCTCTGTTTTCATGTATCCACTCCTCCTGCATATTTCATAACTACTGATCATCTGACCAAGAAGTGCAAGTTCAACAAATCACTGTTGCTCAGTATCTTCGTTATGCAGAAAACAGTTATTTACTGTGTGAAAAACCTACGCACTGCAGATAACAATACTGAAATTATTTTCCTTTTGATAATAAGATCCCTGACTTCTTTTTTTTCTGTTAGATCTCAAAGTACTGCATCCCCTGTAATCTTGCCTAGTTTACACCTCTGCACATCTTTGGGAGCACCCCTACTTAGAATCAAAAAAGTTGAGCTTTTATGCTATTGACTACTACAGAGAACCTTCCCTCCTCACTGGTACCTACAGCTTACTAAACTTTGGACAATTATTTATTAAAAAAATAGTGCTGAAATGTCTTCTTCCCCCACTTAGCAAGGTTGTCTAATTGGGTAATTCAATCAGCCTGATTCCTGAAATTGTACAGGTTGCTGTGCAGTACTAAAACTTAATAAACACAAAAAGCTCCTGCTGTAATGAATGAGGCCCCTGAAGATGAAAATGTGCATCATGTGTGTTTATATAAACAGAAAGAAACTGAGCACAATCTGATACCCTTTCGCACAGCACCAATTGTTAGTGTTTCTGCCACTCTTATACTTTATTCTTAGTCAAACATAAAACATCAGATAGCCAAGAATAAGGCAAAGGATAACTATGTAAATATTTATCTCTGAAATAATGAGAACTGGGAGAACCACAAATGTTACAAAGTTGGAACTGTTGCCAGCACAACATCAGCTCCAATTATTTTTTATTCTTATCATATTCGTCTGAGATATCATAGAATCACAGATTCATAGATCTTTTCTAAATTCTCTTCTAAAATCTTTTCTAAATTCTTAGAAGATTAGAAAAGGCTTCTAAGATCACCAAGTCCAACCATCAACCACCACATTCACCATTAAGCCATGCCCTCAAGTGCCACATCCACACATTTTTTGAACTCTTCTAGGGATGGTGCTTTTAAGAATTTCACCAATATGTCTTTGGAATTCCACAAGTTTCATGCTGCAGCTGTGTTTAATTATCACTCCAGATGTATGTAAGATTTTCAGGATTAAAAACAAGTTTGACTCCTGGACTGTAAGGACTGTATTTCTAAGAATGACAGTAATTTCCTACACTTTACAATGAAGCCCATTCTGTGTGTACTTTGAGTCCCTCAACATGTCTACAGTGAAGGTAAGAACAAGAGGCCTCTTGTGAAACATTACATTATTAACTGACAAACGTGTGGGGTCTAGATAAAGTCTGAATTTCCCGGAACTTGCTCTGTAGTCAACTGTGGCATCACCAACAAACCACAGGGACACAATCCCATGACAAGACCAAACTCTGCTGGCTCTAAAGGATGAGTTACAAATCATTCTTTTGCATTTCAATGTTCTAAATTTGTGTGCCAAAAAAAAAAAAGTATGTGCCACCCTTAAAAAGAATTTGCTACATGATAATTTTTTACCATAATGACTGTAGGCAATGTGATACATGAATGAAAGAGCATAAAATGTTTTTCAGCTCTTACGTGTCCTTTGTATTGGGAATTGACTGTATTCTTTTGAAGTGTATGAGTATACACTTAAAAATGTAAGTATACAATTACTAATTATTAACTAATGTACTCTGAACTACATTACTCCTGATTCCCTTCAGGAACTACTTCTATACACTCTTCTACACCCAAAAAAGGCTTGACAAAACTCTTGTCAGCCACTGGCTGGAGTGCATGGCTTTTGGTGTTTCACACTACTCCAGTGTGAAAAGAGTGTTAAAATTGTTTTCAGTTTTAAGATCAGCACTTGGTGATATCTGATGATACCTGAAAATCAAGCTGATTCTCTTAATCACCTGGATATATACTGTGTTCTACTCTCCCTATTTCTAGACACATAAAAATAGGATTGCAGTTTTTTCATGAAATATTTTTCATTTACTACACCTTTGACTACTGCTGTTGAAAATCTTTCTGTTTTCAGTCTAGATGATGATATCTCTGAAATCCAGTTTATTGATCAAAGTGAACAAATCCCGAAAGGAATCTTAGTAATATGATAAAATTGAGCAGCAAACATAGTATACATGGATGAAAATGGTGCAATGCTCCAGATCTAGGTATCAGGAAAACACTACATCTGAAATGAAAGAAAAGAGGGATGTTTAAGACTTTAGAAACCAAGTTTTCCTCCTTCCAAAGATGTAAAGGGTTTTTTTTTTTTCTTCTTTTGTGAGTGTTATGGAATTTTGCCTATTTATTTCGTTCTTTGTTAAGTGCAAGCATGACACATATGCTGCACATTTTTTTATGCAAAAGGTGTAAGGTACAACACTCTTGTGTGGTTACTGATTCAGACTCATATGTCTGGCAGAACTTGGAAGGAATTTCAAGATAGATTTCCTATTTGGAAGTAAACTTAGAGCGTACAAGTTCACATTGTATTTGACCCAAGTTTAGGACTATGTTCTAACACACTGATGCAGGAGAGCCCACCAAAGCACTAAGCCCAAGCCTAAGTCCATGAAGAAAACATGGTTTTCCTGATGCCTCCAAGCCATATTTATGTCAGTGACACCTTACACTTTATAGGATAATTTGTTTTACATCACAACTTCTATAAAGGGCTCACTAAACTCAGTCCTTTCAATCCAAGGTTAACCTTGATTCAAGACCTAGTTTTTGTCCCAAGCAACCTCCAGCTCACAATGCCCAGGGAAGCCCATCCACTGGGGGTGCTGGACCACCTCCATAGCTGCCACACTCAAACACAACTACTCACCTGTCCTTGCAGCTGAGATGCCCAACTAGTGGTGCAGCCATGGCAGAGTGGCTGCAGTGAGCAGCTCTCATCATCTCAACTCGAATTTGCTGTTTGTTTCTCAGCTGAGAAAAAGGTTGTGCTGCTAACATAAATCACCAAGAGGTGCAGAAGGATCAAACCCAAGGGCTCTGACCCAGGGACAAAACCCCCCTCAAACTTGCAATGTGGGTACAAGCACATGCAAAGGCTCAGTGTCACACTAATGAATCAGGTTTTCTAAAAATACTCAACATGAATATGTGATGAAGAGCAATACATAAAGATGTAGACAGCCAAACAGAAGAGACAGACCCTCAGAAATAAAGTGAAATATTTATTCTCAGACGAAGTATTTGTCTAAACAGCATCCAACACACAAATATATAGTTTCCTACTTCTGAACAGTAATTCTACAGTAAGACTTCCCAGTAAAATATTTATGTTACAGTGATTTGAATGATCAACAAGGGAACATTTCAACATAGTGCTCTACACCAGCTCAGAGACGCTGGTTGCTAAAGCATTGTAGTGCTGTCCTTACATACCCCATACTGCTACAACAAAACACTGCCAATGAGCCAAGATAACCACTGTAACAGTAGGACTTGTGTCAGAGTAAAGGTCTAACCCTGTAGACAAATTTTCCCACTGTAACTGTGTGTATGAACAGCCTGTTTCTGATTTTATTGGTCTTCAAGGACTTTTCACAATATGGAAAACAGGTTTTGTAGTAACTTGGGACTTAAAAGCAGTTGGCAATGCACACTGTCTGATAAGCTTTTCATAGGAAGGTTAACAGGACAAGCAAGGGAGTGGCTACTTACAAAAACACAGACTACTCCGCATGTTTAGTTCTTAATTTACTAACAGCACTAACCCAGAGTATAAATCAAAAATCAGTTACTCTCTTCTGCTTTCATTTCTTTCACACATACATTTTGCCCTCCTTCTATTCAAGTTTTATTGAGTGCTTCTTCCTTTTGTTTGTTGCCTCTGTTTCTTCCTTTAAAAGGACAGAGGGAGACAGAAAACAACCGCTCTCTCCTATAAACAGTCTTAAAGTCCGGTGACTGTGACGGTCACACTTCTTTTCTCTGCCCTGCAGTCAGGTGTTTTGTCCCAGCTACAACTATGACACTAAAAAGAAAATTTGTAGGCCAACAGCTGGACTGATTTGGCTCTATGGTTAAGATGGACTTGAGCCCTAGCTGTTCTCTGTCCTTAAAAGATGCTAACACCAGCAGTATGACCTTAAAGAGTGAGTCAGCATTTCCTGCCTGCAGCAGAAGCCTGCGTACATGGCTACTCGCTTAAAGTTAATGGCGGGATATTTTTGTTCCTTGTCCAATAGTCCACATGTTTTCACTTACCCCGTACCAATGTCAAGGTGACACCTGGACACTGACCAATTGTTAATCATAAACACACTTCATGTACCAACATGTAACAACAANCACTTACCCCGTACCAATGCCAAGATACTGGACACTGACCAATTGTTAATCATAAACACACTTCATGTACCAACATGTAACAACAAGAGAGTTGTTAGGAGTCAGAATATTTAAAGGGTTAATAAACGCCCTTCTCGGTCGTTCGCCATTCAACAGACCAGAAGTGCTTCTGTGATCCATGTCTCTTTCTTTCTCTTGCCTATCCCCCTGGACAAGCCCCCTGGACGAGCCAACAAAAAATTGTCTCAGTTTACATCACAGCATCAGCAGGTACACTAGGTGCTTTCTTGGGTGCACCATGGGAACACCTCCCAAAATCCACCAGCTTCAGAAAGAAGCTGTACAACCCCATGGGCCATCCGACAGTTTCCCAGATCTTCTCCCCAATGCAATGCCGACTGTCAAAAGCACAAACCGTGAGTAGCAGTGAGAAAGACCATCTCCTATGTCAGGTTCTCTTAAATGCTGGAACACAAGTGAGTATGCTAACATCATTATAGGATAATTACATGCATTATACAGAAGGTGCTATATACCATGTCTTAAAGTAACTATTTAGAATATTGCTAAGTTTTCACGTGGCTGGTTGTGAGTCCAGAAATAAAGACTCCATTAAGTACAATGAACAGTGGCGCTGGATGCTAAAATAAAGGAAAATTAACTTTCATGCATAGAATAAGGTATTGTTGCAAGGTACAGACACTGTTAAGAGGGAAACTCTGAAGAAATCCTATTCTCATTACTCTTTAAACTGTGGTACCTCCATAAGCCCCTAGCCACCTAGCGGACTCCTGCTGCAGGTCATATGGTACAAACCACAGAACAGGGAAAGCCTCTTCTGAAAGCAGTTTACAAGTCAAGTCAAAGCAGGGGGGTTTTTCAACCCACATGGTACTGGACAGACCTAAGTACCACGAGACAGTCTTATTGCTTGAGATAAGATGGACAAAGTCCATATGTTGACTTTGAATAAAGAACAATGGTTTTCACAGTTCACTTTGATTTTAATTAAGTTGTATTAACCTGTATTCTGGAAATATTTTCAGTTTCTCATATGCTCAGGGTTTAGTATCCTGCTAGTACAAAGCTTCAGACAGTTTGGTGAAGACACACCACAAAGCCAAAACACATGAAGTAACTATCCTAGTTTCACCGGGATAGAGTTTTTCTTCCTAGCAGCTGATAGAGTGCTGTATTTTGGGTTTATTATGAGAACAATGTTGATAATACTGTGATGTCGTGCTAGTTGCTAAGCAGTGCTTACCCTAAATCAAAGACTTTTCAGTGTCTCATGCTCTGCCAGTGAGGAGGTGCACAAGAAGCTGGCAGGGACCTTCACCAGGACAGCTGACCCAAACTGGCCATAGAGATACTCCATACCACAGAACATCATGCCCAATACATAAACTGGGGAAGAGTTGGGTGGAAGGGACTGACCGCTGCCAACAGGCTGAGCATTGGTTATCAGGTGGTGAGCTATTATATTGTCTGTATGTCATTTGTGTTTCCTGCATTTTCTTTTTTCTTTTTTTCTTGGTACAATTAGTAGTAGCAGCAGTAGTAATTTACTTTCTTTAAATTTTTAAATTGTTCTCACATCAACCCATGAGTTTTGCATTTTTTCTTACATTTATTTTTCCTGATCCTCCTCCCCATCACACTGAGGGAAGTGTGGGGGAGTGAGCAGCTGCGTGGTACCTACTTGCCATCTGTGGTTAAACCACAATACTGATCTCTCATAAAAACTGAACAAATAGTCTTTCAAGGTAACAGGTTGCCTATACTGATTTAATAATTAATAAAGATTGTAGTTCATGAGTTCAAAAATATGTAGGTATCTAAATTCCATTAAAACTAGACTTTTATATTATGGGATTTAGTATTGTCAGTCTTACATGGGCGCTGGACATCATGCAAAATCTTACAATCTCTTCCATTAAAATATTGGCACAAAATTTGTTTTTCCCCACTGAACCCTCACTCACCACCCTGAAACTTGTCTAGCTAAATGTCTAACACTAAATTTGTACTGTATTTTCTGTAATGGACATCACAGGCTTAGACAATGTTGATATATATATATATATAGACACATATCCCCTCAACAAAAGGTTATTCTGATTCTTCTACAGTGCTGTGGCTGATTGTTTAATCTATAAAAACTTTGGGTATATTGGATCTTCTACTGCTGGTTTTGAAATACGAGTTCATTTCTGACACCACACAAGTACAACCTGATAATTTATGTGATAAAAGAATGAACTGTTTCTGAGAGATTTCACTCAGACTTTGGGCAAGACTATAATCTTTGAGCCAACAAAATATGATTCAAATGCAGATGTTCTGCAATACAATGCCCATTCTTAATAAACATACATTTTCAAACTGAGATAAGCTTACAGATGAAATCCATTCTAGTTTCAACTACAACAGTCCACGGCAATTCCTGAACAGAGCAGACACTTCAGTTTACAAATTTCAGAAAAAAAGAAATCTGAGAAAGTGCAGGTAGGAAGACAGCTCAGGCTTGAGGCAGTTAAATACATATTTCACTAAACAAAAAAAGGAATGGAGATGACTGAAGATCTCATAAATTAGCAGCTAAACTAGTTGTGTGGAAAGCACCTTGAGCATCTGCTTGGGCAGTGGGAAATGAATGTGTTTCTTAGGGAAGAAGGAGGTGTTTTGTCTGCAATGCAAGTGCTTGAGCACTCTTTAATGCAGGTAACTCTTAGCTTTGATTTTGGAAAGCAAAATCATTCAAGAGAGCACAGTGACTTTTTCAGTATTAAAATGAAATGTTTACTTTGTTATGACTTCTGCTCAACAGCAGAAGCTTTTTATAATAAACTTACTAGATTCTCTTAATGCCATTTGGATTAAATGAAGTAATATTTTTGAAATTAAAATTGTCAAAATCATCAAGACAATTACTGCTCAGGAAATTATCAGAATATTTGTTTCATAAAATAGTATTTCAAATTTCCAATATTTTGAAAATATTTGTTTTCAAGGCAGTCTCTCAAGAAATGACATGCCAAAATAGCTGAAAAGAACCTAGCAGATACAATCAGAATCCAGGGAGGAGTTGGGCCAGTAAGTCATGGTATTTGAAAGACCTCCATGCATCTGTCACCCACTTGTGAAACAGAAGTATGAAACTCTATGAAATCTTTTAATCTTTTCTCCCTTTATATGTAAAAACATCTTTACTTACAGGGGGTTAATAAATCCAAGTGGAAATACCAATTGCTTTTGCCAATGCAATAGTTTTCAAAAACCATAAGCTTAAAAGCATACTCAGGAGGGTATAAAAGACATGAAATCTCACCAGGTATATACAAACAAGTAATTATTCATTCCTATGAAAGTTCAGCTGTAGTCCTCAGTCTGAGTTTTCAATAGATGGTGAAACATAATTTATTTGTACTGGGTATTGCTGCTTCCTAATATAACCCAAAACCTCAGGGACATGCTAGTAGTAATACAAACATAGGATGGTCTTTTAAGCCAAGAAATCATTTCAAAATTTATCTAAAGCAGAAGGTTATTATGATTCCACAATGGTGGCATGCATTTGTTTGACATTCACTACAGCATACCAAGGACAGAGAATTATCTGAATTTAGTTCCCATGATCTAACAGAGCAGCTATCTAGGCAACTTGGTGCTTTAAATCTATTCTCCCTTTTTCTTCATATAACCATTTTGTAAATAAAGCACTCAAACTAAACAAATGTAAAGATTCATAGAAAATCTTTGGAAGGATTTCAAGGTATCTATTTCAACTCCATTGGTTCTATTATTTGATGTATAAGAAAAATATCCAGAAATACATTAAATGCTCTTTTTGATATTCTAACAAACATTGACTACAAACTTAATTAGTGAGTATTTTAACTATTCTAAGTTGCATTTCTCATAGACAAAATTACCATTCTGGAAGAACAAGCATTTCACTAGATCCATTTGCAAAAATTAAGACCAAGGGAAGGTAATCAGAACCAAGTAAAAAAACTGATGTACATCACGACAATGAAGAGAAAAAGAAACCAGAGTAATTTTAAAAACTGACTAAACACCAGAAGAAGATACACTTACAAAGTGTATACTTACAGAGTATTATGAGGAATAATTGCACTAATTTGTTGGAAATAAAATTTAAAATTAACATTGTGGAAAACATTCCTGCTGGCAGTAATGTCACTTTTAAAGATGTTTAAAACTAGTACTAGGAAAGAACTATAGTATGCATACTGAAGAATGCAACTCTCTATTACTTTGTGATCTAATTTTCAATTGCCAGTTTTACATACTCTATACTCAAAAGATGTTATCTAATCTAATATTCAGAATTTTATTCCATCAGAAGTACAAACAATAACAAAATGGTGTTACTTCAGGAATACTGCTACATTTCATAATCAGATTCTGTGTTATACAGAGATATCATCAGTGAAACCATACTGATTACCTATCTCTTCATAGCTTAAGAAGATTAGCCCAGATCTCCCATTCTTTCTCTACCCATATAAACTCTGATTTAAAAAAAGAAACTATCTGGGAGGTATCCAATGTTGCTTCCACACATTCATGTTGGGGCTAACCAGAAATCTTTCATTAAGCTAAATAAGGACTACTAAAAAAAATTCATTAGTGTTAGGCAATACTCACAAGGCTCTTAAGAAAGAAGAACCTTCAGCTGGCCAATCATTTTTAAACACCTCTATCAACACACCAACAAAATTTAGAATGTTGTAGAATTTTTTAGCCATCCTGAAAGAGAAGGTATATGAACTCTAAAGAAGGAAGAGGATGAAAAAAAATAGCAAACCAAAGAAGATAAACATTCCAGACTTACCCTAAGTACTGTCTATCAGTTGATTTTGAATACTGTAAGTCCAGGATAACAGCAGAATATTTTGAAATGAGCTAAAAATTCTACATGTCTGCTTTGTGTTTTCGGATGGCCCAAATAAAACTGCTTCTAGATGTAAAAGATAATGGGATGGTTGTTCTTCATTTCCAAAATGAAACTACAACCATGTAAGGTTTAAAAGGTGATAGTCTGTACCACACCTCTAACTGAAACATTTTTCAAGTGTTTCTGTTACCAAAATGAAAATATTTTCAGAGGCTTTAATACAGCAGTATGAAAAGAAAAACTAAAACCAGAAAATGATCTTTTGATTCATAAGCTGGTATTTGAAAACACTGAGACAAACTAACCTACACAATTTGAAGACAAAGGTATCCTCCTCTCTTCCATTTCTTAAACTGTCAAGAGTTAGATTATTATCTACATAAAGGCAAAAATAAATTTTTTAATAAGTAAAGAATTAAGTTGAAACACTTCTGAGGTGAAAATTATGGACTTGTAGAATCAGCTCATTTCTCTTCAGGATGAAAGCAAGGAATGGAACAATCACTAAAAGAATACATGAAAATTTCACACGCTTTATCATAGCAAAAATAACCAATTAAATATACACCTAAATAATTTCAAGGTTTTTTGCTTTTTTACCTTCCTCCCTGTATTCTTGTTTTACTCAGACTAGAAATTAGCACACCAGGAATGCACATTTACATTATTTACTCACACCTCATTTACATGAGGGCAGCATATAGAACAGAACAAAATTATTTAATTTGGAAGGGACCTACAATGACTGTCTATTTCAACTTCCTGACCACTTCAGGGCTGACTAAAAGTTAAAGCATACTGTTAAGGGCATTGTCTAAATGCCTCTAACAGGCTAACAGCTTTGGGCACAACCACCTGTCTAGGAAGTCCATTCCAGTTTAATCACCCTCTTGGTAAGAAATGCTTCCTAATGTCCATCTGAACTTTCTCTGATGAACATAGCTTTGAATTATGCCCAGGCATCCTGTCACTGGATCCCAGAGAGAAGAGATCAGCACCTCTCTCTCCACTTCCCACCCTCAGGAAGCCGCAGAGAGTGATGAGGTCACCCCTCAGCCTCCTTTTCTCCAAATCAGACAAACCAGAGTTTTCATAGGACATTCCTTCCAGCCCTTTCATCAGCTTTGTTGTCCTCCTCTAGACACATTCAAGTACCTGAGTATCTTTCTTTAGTTGTGTCTTCCAGAACTACAAAGCGTATTCAAGCTGAGGCCTCACCAGCTCTAAATACAGCAGGATAATCACCTCTGTTGAACAGCTGGTCATGCTGCATTTGATGCAACACAGGATGGGGTTTGCCCTGTTGGCTGTCAGGGCACTCTGCTGGCTCCTTTTGAGCCTGCTGCCAAATAGCACCCTCAGGATCTCTTTCTACAGGGCTGCTCTCCAGCCCACTCCTCCTCCAGTTTATACTTGTGCCCAGCATTACACCATCCTAGGTGATAGTGTAAACTCATTGCATTTCATCCCAGTAATCATAGCCCAATGCTGCAATCTATCTAGAATCCTCTGCAAGGCATCTTGTTCCAAACAACATCTCCCAATTTGGTATTGTTGGCATTAAACTTGCTGATGGTGCACTCAACTCCTGCATCCAGATCATTCATAAATATACTGAACAGAACTGGCCCTAGAATTGACCCTGGAGGAGCCGTCACCAGCCAGATGTGCCTCATTCACCACAACCCTTTGAGCTCTGCCCTTCAGCCAGTTCTTCACCCAAGCACATCTCGAACGCATGCATCCCCTAGCTGAACAACTCCTCCAGAAGGATGCTGTGACGGACAGTATCAAAAGCCTTACTAAAATCCAGGAAAAATACATCCACCACCTTCCCTTCATCCACTGGGCAGGTGACCTTATCATAGAAGGGTATCAAATTAGTTAAACAGGACTTTCCTTCTGTGAACCTGTGTTGACTGTGCCTGATGACTTAAACGCCTTTCAGTAGTACCTAGTATAATCTTCTTCATACTTTTTTTTCAGGAACTGAGGTTAGAGTAACAGGTCTGTAGGTTCCTGGGTCTTCCCTCATGTCCTTTTTGTAAGTTGGAATAACAATGACCAGCTTTCAGACAGCAAGGATCTCCCCAGACTCCCATGACCTTTGGTAGGTAATCAAGAGGGCTTTGCTATAACATCCACTAGCTCGTTCAGTACTCTATGGTTTAATTTATTTAGACTCTGGGAGATACAACCAAAATCAAAACATAGATTAAATTTAAAGGAAAAATCAAACACTAGTATATCCAAAACCCTTCAAACATGTGTTTGCAGATGGTCCCTATTAGAGGAGCCACTAGCAAATAGGACAGAATTCAGAAGAATCTTGATAAATAAAACTATTTTGGGAAAAATAGGCAAACATAAACTTCCACTACATTGTAAGAATACTCACCTACATAAATATGGATTGAAAAAAAGGTCTGGTCTGTAGAAAAGGATTTGTGGGTTTCAGTGAATCACAAATAAAGTGTGAGACAATATTACTATTGCAAAAAAGTACCATACAGTAATACATAAATAGAAAGTGTCACTTGCAGACACTTGGATAATTGTTATATTTCAGTATATGCTAGTAAATCCTCAGCTGAAATACCACCTAGCTTTGGACACTGAACTTCAAGAAATCTTTGGAACACTTGAAGAAAACAGAGTTAGACCAACAATGATAAGACTAATCTTCCCAGAAAGCACGATGTATGAAGAAAGTTTGAAGGGACTGAGGCGGTGTAAAAAGAACCAAATAAGAGAAGAGAGTACATATGACAGATATGACTGGAGCTTTTAAATACATAACAGGTAACCATAAAGACTAATGGAAAGTTTTTCTTCATTTCCACATCAGGCTGGATATTCCACAGACAGGATATTTTGACTAATGGGAGAAAAATTTCCTAATGATAAGCATCAGAAAAAACTCTAGCTGTAAAAAAATGTGTTATTAATAGTTGATCCAAGTCTGGATAGGGAACAGAAAACTCCAGTCTTCCAGTCTACACTTCTGAACTTCTTATTGAGTAAAAAGAGCTGGATAAACAGTAAAAGCCAAGTCTCAAATGCAGAGATCATAACAGTTTGCAGACTCTATGGGCAAAGTGCTGTCATTTCTCCAGCTATGGCTTTGCACACAGCTGCAGTCAGTTTTGCAAAGCACTATTCAATTCATACAGCTGGGGAACAGGAAGTACAGTGGGGCTGTGGCACCAAATAGTTACAAGCAGAAGTACTACCAAAGTACTATCTGGAGTGGAAATTTTGTCTTCTCACCCACACAGTACCATCCATGTCCTGGTGCCATTTAATGACAATAATTGATCTTACTGCCTCATCTAGCAAATGCCTTGGCTTTTTCTATCCCCTACATCCACAACAGTCTTTATACTTTCTTTAGCTTCTCCTTCAGTACTTTGAGGGTCCAACATCCATAATACCAGCACACCTAATTCCCCTCTTCATTAGCTTCAGCTGAAGCTCACTGACTATAGCCATACCAGTAAACTAAATCATGCTAGTTTACTCTGCAAACGTATTCAGGCACTGAAATTCAACAGCCAAATTTTTCATTTTGTTGAACAGTCAAAAAAGATCTCAGAACAACTTTGGTCAGCCAACTTTTTCTCTTCCAAACAACTCAGGCACAGTTTGGGAGTTCCTCTGGGACAAATAACATTTCCAACAAGCAACTTCAAGCCATACTCTGTGCCCAGGAAGCAGAGAAAGTTTAATGCCGAGGGTGTGGGCATCTCATTTCAACTGGCCTTAGTGTCAGAGAGCAATCTGAGGCACATTTAATGTACTCCTACAGCTATATCCCTTGTCCTGTGAGGCCCCAAGTAAGCAAATCACTATTAATGGCAGCTAGAATATAAACTGTTACACTAGACAACTGTGAATAAACAGACCCAAATAGTACATTTCATCCTGAAGAGTGGACTCTTCAAGACGAAATAATTACTTTAATTCCTACTGCAGACCCCAGTTGCCGCCATAAAAGGAGTAAAAATTCAGTGGTTCCACCTCTTTCTCGGACAATTAGGAATTCTTTACTCATAAAAATGGTGACTAGATGATGCAATTACTCCAATCTAAGTAAAAATTACTTTTTTATAGTCATAAGAACGCTAACCACATTCAGGAAAACTACTGATCCAGTTCATTCAATGAATGGTATACATCACTGAAAAAAAAAAAAAAATAGAAAATATCTTTTTAGACTACAAAGGCCTGATTTGAATCAACAAAGCCCAAGATATTCTGATTAAAACTGGTATTTCATGAACATAATTATGCCTTTTACTTTAAGAAATGGTTTAAATTGACGGTGAAATGGTAGTGCTCACTCTAAGTTTCCTCAGGATTTTGTTACTTTAAGTCAAATGCTTTACTTCACATAGGGTTTCTTGTGTTGAATTGTAGTACAACTGTTTACTCAAGTGGCAGCAGTATACTTTGTGATAAATTAAACGGA
>WEIV01009745.1:95643-109980 GCA_013390005.1 Calyptomena viridis
CCTCCAGTTTCAGGTTCTGTAAGAACGATTCTAAATGTTTGCTAGTGGCAGTTATACCTATTATTAAACAATCTTTCCTAGATGTAAAATACCCATAGTATTTCCATATGCGCAGTACAGGTATGCTTAGGGGGTTGGCCTCTTGAGTGCTGAAGCATTATGGAACAAAGCTATGGACTATTCTAAGAATAAAATTTAACAATGTGTGTGTGCCTTTAACACTGTATATTGTGCAATGTCAAGCCATTGATCCACCAAGTAAAGTAACTGCATCACAGCTCCTATTCACTAGNTGTCCCTTACTCCCATGTGTAGCCGAATGCCACAATCCGTAGAAAAATTTTCTAATAAATTCACAAAAAAGCCATAATTCCTTAATTTCAAACAACTTTGTACATAATGCATTCCTTTGCATTTCAAATGATATCATTTCTCAGATGATAGACCCATGAGAATTTGTAACAGTTTATCAAAAAATATGTAATTACCTTAAAATTTTACATTATTTTTAAAAGCAAAGTAAGACACGTTGTTCCAGGCTGTGTATCTCCTGAGATCTGTCTGTGTTCTGTAACTTTGATAAACTTCTGGNAAAAAAGCAGGTTCATTTATACTCTTTCATACACTTATCTATTTCCTTCTGTTTACATTTCTCCTTCTGCTTCTCTCTCTTTTCAAAATACTACAGAACTCTAAGAAGGAAAAGAAGTCAGTGTAGAGATAGACACTTACTTTGCAGGAGTGCCAACCAGACTTGGGTAAACACAGTCAAAAATGCTATGTGTAATTAAAAAAAAATTATTTAGAAATGAAAACATTAAAAGTGCTGCATAGCATAATAAATGTCTCCTTACTCTAGCTTCTTGCAGGATTTCCTGTTTTTCCTAGAAGTTTTCATGCCCAGAATACTACTAGAACTGAGCTATATCCTCTGCATCAATAGACAATACCATCGTTCAAGCTAGTCATAATCTCTGGCTTGCAAGTTTACACAGGCAATTTACCCATTTTGTTAACAAAATATTTTGTCAGACAAGACTCAGAAGTTAACCATTCATTTTTATTCCAGATGATACTCATAAGCTTTCAAAGCAAATAACAGCTACTTGATGTCTGCTTCATAATTTGACAGGTGGCTGTACCAAACTAAATACAGGAAATAAGTATCATCTCAGATACTAGTGCATATGAACACTGAGCAGTCCTTAGCCAGAGCTGCTCTTTGACAAGAGAGTTTGAGATTTCTAATATAGAATTCCAGTTACCTCCCTTGAGGAACCAGACTCTCCATGTTTGCCACTGAAAGATAATACTTAGTTTGAATTCAAACTAATTCAGTCATTATNNAATTCAGTCATTATTATCTGTTAGAAGCAGTACTTGCAATTTAGTTTCCTCATTCCTCTGTCACAATCATAAAGAGCAGGTAACTATCCAGTACCAAATTCCTTCAGCAACAGAGTTCAAATCTCCAAATAAAGGGAGATGACAGCACGTCTTGTGCTTCAGTGCTGAACCACATTTCCAAAAAAATCTGTACTTACTAGGAGGTGAATAATTTTCTCCCTTGAATACCTACCCCCATGTGTTCATAAGCAGTAAAAAAATGTGATGCAGGGCAGAGTGAGAGAGGAAGGCTAGAAGACTATGTAAATAGGACTAATACAGCTATGGCAAACCAAACCCTACACCATGATGTTTTCACAAGGGAGTAAGTGTGCATAAGTCTGTGTATTGAACTCGTAGTGGAAGCTGTGGTATGAATTTCTACCTTTGCCAAAACTTTCCCCAGACACTCTAAGAGCTGCTTCACCTCAGACAGAAGTCTTGCAAAGAGTTTAAAATCTTTGCAAAGAGTTTGCATCAGTATCTCTAGCACAACATAATGCAGCTCATGACATGGTTGAAGAGTGCCTGAGCTGAAATGCATTAGCATTTCAACTTCAATTTTGCATTTCAAAAATGTTAAGCCTCCTGTCTACACAGAGCTGAAGTAACCTATGCAAGGGCATAGCTTCATTCCCTCCCTTTACCAGAGGTGATTAAGTG
The DNA here is from genome assembly GCA_013390005.1 of Calyptomena viridis. Taxonomy (NCBI): domain Eukaryota; kingdom Metazoa; phylum Chordata; class Aves; order Passeriformes; family Eurylaimidae; genus Calyptomena; species Calyptomena viridis. The sequence continues at coordinate 97,693 of WEIV01009745.1, forward strand.
AAGTAGAAAGACAAAATGGAAAAGCAAATTGGAAAAGACAAAATGGAAAAGAAAATAATTTTGTTCTAAAAGTTTCCTGATGTTTGAAGAACATACACTGATGCCCATGACATAGTCAAGACACTTTCTTCTCTCTGAAACAAATAATATTGCTTTCAAAACACCTCTGCCACTGGGCAAATGAAAGATCAGAGAGCTTTCTAGAAACATTAATAGTATCCTTTCACCAAAATCAGGTGGTTTTCTAAGGAAATTAAAATACAAACTTCCCAAGAGTCTAAATATGTTATACATTCTGTAGAATTCTGCAGAGAAATAAGTTACAGGAAGTAAAAGAATCACAAACCAATAAATTTGATTTGTGTGCTTTGCAAATTGGTAAAAACAATAGTACTGATGAGAATTAGACAATCAGGTAAGAACTCTATGTTGAAGTGTCCAGGTAATTACCACAGAAAATGGTCACGCCTATCGGATCCTGCAAATCTTAATGGAAACCAGAGAAAATGTTTCAAAGGATATTTTTAGATGACGCAGCAAACTCAGTTTTCAATAAAATTCTGGCGAGTATTTCAGAAGAACAAATTTCTGTCAAAGGCTTTACAGGAAATAATCTGTCATGGGAATGGAGAACACATCATCTTGGGACATAACATTTTGGCTGATGGTAACTTTTGATTTATTGTCCAGTTGTTCAGAACAAAAGCTTTTTTTCCCCATGATAATGACAGAATTAATCTTATTTGCTACATTCTGCATAGTACTCATACTATGTGTGTATTCAAATGGATGTAGATGTATTGCTTTTAGCTGGGATCGTTAATTTTCTTCATAGTAGCTGGTATGGGCCATGTTTTGGATTTGTGCTGAAAACAGTCTTCACTACATAGGGATGTTTTCATTATCACTGAGCAGTGCTTACACAGAGTCAAGGCCTTTTCTAGTTCTCAGCCCATCCCACCAGCAAGGAGACTGGGAATTCACAAGGAGCTGGGAGGTGACAGAGCTGTGACAGCTGACCCCAACTGACCAAAGGAACATTCCATACCATATAGTGTCATGCTCAGCATAAAAAGCTGGGGGAAGAGGAAGAGAGGACATTTGGACAGTGTTTCTGCCCACGTCACAGTTACATGTGATGAAGCCCTGTTTTCCTGAAGGTGACTGAACACCTGCTTGGCCAATTAATGAATTCCTTGTTTTGCCTTGCTTGTGTGCATGGCTTCTCCTCTGCCTTTAAAACTGTCTTTATCTCAACCCATAAGTTTTCTAACTTTTACCCTTCTTTTGCCCCCATGCCACTATGGGGAAGTAAGTGAGTGGTTGTGTGGGGCTTAGGGTTAAAACATGACAGTAGTCTATAAATACACATAAAATCTGGACAACAAGGAACTCATCTATGCTTACAGAAACACTTTATACATTCAGCTGAAGAAATATATACATTTCTCCTGAAAAATTAAATCATTACTCCATGTTTCATAAAAGGCTTACACTAAGAAAGAATGAGGCTCAGTTAAATGCTCAACTTCTAATGACACCACTACTGTTTTCTTTCAAATGGTATGCAAATGCCATTCATTGGAACACCCTGCAAACCAAGCAAAGAATCACAACTAGATCTGTATTATCGGTATTATATCAACTGCATGTGCATATACACAATAGTTCTCCCCTCTTACTTTTTCTGTATGTAGAAATATAGCTGTAATACTGTCTGTCCTGTTTTAGGTAGATCAGACAAGGGTATTTTGCACAAATAAGCTAGTATTTTCAACTCCAAATTTAAGTGAAAACTTCCAAACTGTGAAGTTTTCTTGATAAGCTTAAAGGTCAAGACCATAAATGAACCATCACATTTCTGTATGAAAATACCTGTTGTATTTTTTGAACAATAACTGCAGAGAGAATCAAACCATTAATTTTTCACCTAATGTTTTGCCTAATGGAAAGAGGTGGCCAACATTAGAGTAAGTTGAACCCATGCTAGTAAGCTGTCTTTCAGATAAGCATCTAGTTGGGTAAAGAATGAACAGTGATGCTCCTCCTTCCTGGGATGGTTGCTACCATGGGGAAGTCATTTTACTGGCAACAGTCCAAACACTTACAGGCTAAAAGAATCCATACTACTCTGAAATCTTAAATCACTTCTGTGAAAAATATGAACAGTTGATACCATGAATACAGGCGAGAAAAGATAAAGAGTTGCACATTAAAACACAAATCCTGGAGGAAAAAATTTACTGACTTTTTTAATTATCTGAATCTAACAAGCTCAAGACTAGAAGGGAGAACATTTCCCTTTGAATTTTCGGAATTATTTTTAAGCAGGTGGAAAAAATAAATTTCTGAGGAAACAAAAACTCACGAGAAGGAAACTAAGAAGAGTGACATGTCAATGGGAAAAAAAAACAAACCAACAGTGGAACTGGCTAGTAATGTGGAGTATCCATCATCCTATAGTCCACTGTTAACATAAAAGAAGCTAAGAATGTCTGTATCTACACCTGTACAAACCAAAAGTCCATTCTCACCAATAATCGGTAGCAGCCATGAACAGTTGTTCAGGGGAAGCATACAAGAAGATTAATGCTCCTTCCAAGTCTCTAATCTTGAAGATTGATTGAATCAGATCTATTCAGTAAATCTCTTCTTTGTGAAATTTCCCAGCACTATTCTCAGCCACGTGAATTTTCAGCATACATGATATTTATATGGTTCACTGTATGAACAACATCCTTTTGCTTGTTAACAGTTCTCACATTATGAGAAAAAGAGAAACTGATCACTTTCCATCGTTTCCTCATCTCTCATCATTTTGTACCTTTCAATCATACAGTCTTCCACTTGCATCTTTTTCCCTGTAGAGCTCCACCATACTTCTCTGTACCCTAGATGCTGCTGCACGTACTTTAGTTATCCTCATCAACCATCTCTGAAACTTTTTCCAGTTCTACTACATTCCCTTTAGGGTAGGGTGCCACTACCACTACAGAACACAGACACATTATGGCTTTATACAGTACAATGTTCCATTTCATTCTCCATTTCATTCCTTTATGTTCACATCTATTTTCTCAACATCTGCTGAGGCTTCCATAGAAGCATGTACCACAAGCCTTCAACTCCATTCCTAAGGGCCAATGCTAGCTCAGTGACCATTGGTTTATGTGTGATTATTTTTTCTTTTGAACTTTACCTGAATATGCACTTGTCCCACAAGAACACAAGTGAGGTAAAAGGAAACCAGTATATTCACTGATTGAAGGAATCATCTTTTTTTTTTTTTCCTCAGAGACACAGTTGAATGTATAAAGATTACCAGATGTATGCTCTTTTAAACGTGGGATATTTATTTGGAAATTCCAACAATCTCCACTACAGGAAATACCCTTCAAAATTCTCTTGCTATATCAGACATTTTTAAAGACTGCAAGCTTTATCTACTTGCCTCTGAATAAATAATCTCAAAACACAATTTATCTATTATAGTGCCTGGAACCTACAGTAAGTAAGACTGCCTAACAATGAATCAAGTTTGTCATAGTCCAACTTATTTCATTCACACATCAAAAACCACCTGAAGTACATGCAGACTTTCAGGATAAACACTTGAGTTCTTCTTTATACTCCTGTGGGATTTTATCAAGGCTTTTCAAAATAGCTGTATTTCTCCATTAAGAATAACCAATTACCAAGCATTCACTGCAAGACATTGGCTAAGTAATGGTTGTGTCCAACTAAACCTTATATATCTGGCATTTTGTCCTCCAAGGTAGACATAAAAGGATTAGTAGTTTCATTCTTTCACGTACAGCAAAAATTATGGGAATCCAGCAGCCAAACGTAGTAAAACTGCTTCAGCACTGAAGCTGAACTTGGCATCTATGCTCTGCACACATGTAGTTCAATTGTTGTCCAAGCAGCATTTCAGGATCCAAGAGGCCTCTGCAGTGGTATATGAGACTGCTGAAATTCAGCTGGGATTTCTCACACATCTGCCTTTCTGGTAAAAGGATTTGGAAGCATCCCCTGGACAGCAGTAGGGATGGTGGGACAACAACCTCAAGCAACTCTTGAAAGAAGCTCTAGAGACTGGAATGGAGGACTGCACTATCTACATCTCTTCTTGTAACCCTTTTTAGAAAGGGTTGCTGCCTGAACATTTTGAATACTTTTCCCTGTGGTAGGAAACCTAGATGTGGAAGTAGAAAGCCCATATAGGGAGAGAATAACAATATGGAAATAGTATGTAAAATGATGAATTGGAATATATGTACTACCATGTTTCACAGGGTATAGTTTTAGCATCCTGCAAAGCAAGGAAGTGCAAGAGAATAGCTTGCTGTTTTCATGGGCTGGACTTTTAGATAGTTAGTGATGTTGTCTTTGCAGACAAAACAACAACAACAAAGCAAATAAACAAGCAAATAAACAAAAACCCCAAACCAACAAAGGGAATGTTGAAAGGCATAAAGTATAAAGATTATGCAGGATATGAGCGACGAAGATATTCCCATGCTCTTTACAACTAACAAAGGTAGTTTCATTTCTTTATCATGGAGAGTGAGCTACAAGTCTTGTTTTGGAGAATGACCAGAAAACTTATCTCTACCATTCTCTGAGATTATGCAGGAAGAGAAGATAAGTATACCCTTTAAAGACAAATTAGGTTGCCTTTAATCACACAGAAGGTTATCTATACAACACTCAGAGAGACTATGACACTGCAAAATATCAGTTCATAGCTGCCAAGTGCCCAAAAGGTCCCCCTGATTCTGTACTTTGTGTCTTTTGTTGAATATTGAAGCACCCTAGAGGTTTCAGTCTTCAAAAGTCTCTAACAGCCTGAGCTTAGGTGAGAGAATACATGTCTCCTCTCTCCGCAGTTAAAAAAAAAAACAATCAAAGAATTATTTTTTATCTGTCATACATGGAGATTCATGTGTGGAAGACAAGAAGAAAACTCTTATTTGGCTATGTGACTTCTGAATATCCTCTGAGTCACTGACATCACTGAAGTAGAGTAGTGCCTAATCTGCAGTTAGCATAATCTCAGTATCACTACCATTTTTATAAATATACTGGAAAAACTAAAAAAAAAAATTTCCTGAAAGATATCAATATATTTTTTTATTATAAGGAGAGAATGAGCACTTTCCTAATATGAAAGAAACTGAAATATACAACACATTCACTTGTATATAGATTGGTTTTACTTTTGGATAACCTCAAAAATATTATTATGAAATAAGAAACAGAGCTTGCTTTTGCAATTTTTATGGAGATCAGAATGGACATACTTCAGTTTAGCAGTATATATGTATATACATAGTTGTTGTGTACACTGGTCACATAAATATATGTAAAATAGACAACATTTTCTCAGCTCACAGTACAGTTTATAGTCTTACTTGTAAGCTGAGAGGCAACAGCAAACAAAATCCATTTTTCAACCTTACAACAGATTCAACGTTATAACAAAACACTTGTTCTTCAACAGTTCCAGCATACATTTTGTACATTGGGAAAGGAAAGATTTTGCTTCATACAGCATTATCTCTGTATCACAACCAAATGCAAATGTCATTTGGCTATGTTTCATATATTTAACATATCATGAAAACACTTTAAAATTTAGTCTTTGTTTTTAAATATTTTGCTGTTTTCTACTTTCTCATACATATGCTACTTGAGTGTAAGACTAAAGTAGAACTACGTAGTTTACAAAGAAGCAATTCAGATTCCAACATGGTGTGTTACTTAGTGTATAATAATGTGTCAAAAAAAAAATCATACTTCTGTGAATTTTGTAGGATTATTAGAATTCAAAAGGTGTTTAACATTAATGAAGGGGAAAATGTGTATTTGATGTCATACACCAACACCCTACCTAAAACACTGGAGTACAATGGAAAAAAAATAGCCCTACAAGCTTACAGATAAAACTGATATAAAACACATCTGTATTCAGTACAAAGTCAGTAGCCTAAGCTATTTTGCAGTCAGACAAATTCAGACCTTTTCTTAGTCTACAACATACTAAAAATATTTAGGATGAAGTGATGTTCACAAAGCTCGCAAAAGTGGAAGTCTGATTCTATTTTTGATTGCCAATGTTTAATAATTTAGGCTGAAATTCAAGTTACTAAAGGAACTTTTACAACACTTGGCAGGAAGGATGAAATGCCACTGTTCAGCTCAAAAAATCAAAAATACAACTATTTAGTTTGAACTTACCAAAGCTTAGGTATTTTCTTTATATTTTTTCCACATGGCAAGGTGAAGAATTTCCACATTGGCAAATATCAACATTTTCTTACAAAAAAAAAGCCCGACTTTGTTGCAGCACATATTCTTCTGAATTAATAACAGTTCACTAGGAATTTTTCATAGAAAGTTACAAAATCACAGAACAAGAGAGGATGTTGAGGAAAGAACAGAAACTACACACAGCATTAACAAGCATCCTCTGAAGTGTTAGTGACACTTTAAAGTAGCACTAAATTGGCTGCTTTCATACAAACGTGGGGTTTGTGTAGTAGATGACAGCAAGTGCTGCTACAAAGGTTTCAAGGCCATTTGCTGGGGATAACCCCTGGAGCACATTCAGGGCTTTTTGCCACATATAAGTGATGCAACCTTGCAAACACGTGCTAAAATAACCATGTTGTGTTTTTACACCACCACGGCAACCTTTGATCTCTCTATATAATGGATAGCTCTCCCTCTGTAACGTATGTCTGAGCACACTCGTGCATGCAGTTACGTTAGCACTACTTCAGGTTCATGTTGTCCCACACCTAAAGGCCAGGGTATTAAAACCTAAAAAATACTCCACTTTGGCCCCACTGCAGAACCACTGTACCAGGCACTCCAGCAGGGAGACACACAACCACTGCCAGCTGCTCCAGGTTGCCCAGCACTGGCAAGGATGGACCAGATCAGCTTGGTCTGCCTCAGCATCCCATGAGGGGCACACATGCCCTCCCCTAGAAGCTAGGCTCTGCTCCACTGTCGACGTAAGCTGAGTTTCCAGCAGTGCAATAGGGATGTTTCACTCCTTGACCCTCCGCCAATGCCCAACACAAATACTGGGAATGAGACAGCCTGCCACAACAGTAGGAGAACAGCTCTCGGTTTCTGCTCTCCTCAGAAAGAGAGAGAAGCAGTATTCTCCTTTATTATTATACCACATTTCCTTGTATATGTCAACTGTTCCTTAGTTACAGAGAACTGTACTCTTTCCAGACAAGTGTAATGAATCTTCAGAAAAGGAGTAAACCTTATTTATTTTTTTTAAAGCATTTTAAAGAAACTCCCAGAAGGAATTAGCATTTTTATTTACAGCCTTGTCTGCTCAGATGTGAATGCATTTCTATGTAGCCACCTCATGGTAGCATATCCTAGCCATCTTGTAATGAAATTATTGTGAACGTATCAGCAAGACATGATTCCACATATTTAAGTCATTACAGCAAACTTTGGCTTGGATCAAAGTACATTAGTTATTTTAATTACAGCTGAGTCAATCTCTGTTAGGTATGATTAACATTTGGCCTAACTTTTCTCTGTCTTGAAGCAAAAGGAGCCTCCATGAAAGTTTAATCTTGAACTCATGTTTTTTAGGTTTCTATAATTATTACAACTCTAGCTTAACCTTCACACTACCATTTTCTCTTGTTTAGGTAAAATAAAAAGAAATCTAGTACAAGACAGGTATCAGTTGGACCAGCATAGGTTTCCTAGACTGATTTAATAGGTAATCACTAACACACAGATTAAGGAACAGGGTAAGAAGTTCTCATTTGCAGTATTCTGAAGATGATATTTTTAGACATGCAAAGATCTCTACAGAGACTTTTTTAGAGAATACTGACAATAATTACAGATGTGTTGCAAGATGTTAGAGCAGTGATGCACCTCAACCAACAATACTCTGTGGGATCTTTAAGAAAGTGTAGGTGGCTGGGAGAACTGCACTGACAATACCAATCACATTTAATCACTTCAATCCTCCATAATATTTATTTATGAGTGTTTCAGGTGATCACACTTACAGGCCAGGGTACTGTCAAGCAATTTTTAGGTTTTTTTCCGCGGCTGCTGATAGTAAGACAATGGTGTAAAATCACATGCAAAATGGGATCACATCACTTTGGGAAAAAAAAGTTCATAGGGTGCCTGACAAGAGGATGACAGTCCAACCTAATTTTCTTCTCTCAGGCAAGGCTTCCCATCCACTGACAGTGTTCAGGCACCTTATCTGGGACATCAGAGCACCCAACTCTCTGTGTTGAATGGCAACTCAGCCTCACATTCTTTCCTTGCTTAAGGAGATTCAGCCCCCATTGTCCAGTGTACCACCACCAGAGGCTGCTGGCTGAGCCTACCCAGACCTACAGGTCTGCTCAGTTCCAACAGGCATTACTCAATGGCCAGAGCAAGCACACAGTCCTCAATCACAACTCTCCTCACTTTCCCCATGCTGTAACCACTAACCTCAGCACTACATCCTGTCACTGTCTCTGAACCTAGAAGCTTTTGTCCTTGGGGATCACAGGCTAAGGGACATGAACCTGAGTCTTTCACTGATACCTGACAACTCAGCCTTGTCAAGTCAAACTGAGGACATTGCTGGAAATAGATCATATATTACAAATTTGAGATACTTGAGGCCAGCTGGAAGCTGGTCATAGATTTTTGAGGAGCCAGTGCTTTTATTTGGACATCTAAAACGGAGCTAAGGCAGTAATAAGTATCTAATTGCTCTTGGAATTCTATTTTCTCACCCCAAACTCCTTCAGAAAGTTATTGATCCAAGAATGATCTTTCACATAGTTCCTTTCACAACTGCATGTATTTATGGTTATAGCTCTAAAGCACAAACTCTTCTTTGAATCCATGAGTCCTGAGGTAGCTTAGAAATTTCTAGAGTTGACATCTGGACAAAGAGAAGGGAATAAGAAAGAAGTTATTCCGTATTTTGAAAAATATTCCATAATCTTTATCTACAACCTGTCTCTCAATCACTCTCAGTCCCCTAAATCTTTCCTAAAGTCTTACTAAGCCAGACAGAGTACAGGCAGCTATATGATCAGCATAATCATTCATCCCAGAGGGTTGGAACTATATAATCTTTACGGTTCCTTTCAACTCAAGGCATTCTATGATTCAAAAGACCCTCAAATTTAATAATGACTTACAACCCACAAAGCCAAATTCTGACTTCTAAAAATTATCAACAGCTTTTAGAGACATTTACTGATTCATCACTGCTCCTATTCCAAATAAAAATGTGTTCAGGAAAACACATGTCTAGGTCCTCACAAGCATGTGCAATAAATATACATGAGACTCCAGTAGTCAGAAAAGGTGAGATGATTACTCTGTGAAGCATTTAGATTTTGTATTATTGAAAGTTTAAAAAACCCCATAATTCTTCAATATATCCTTACTGTAGTGTCTGATCACAAACAGTATAGTAACTAATGTGTTACCATAACTGTAGGACTTTATGCATTCAGAAGGGATACCAAGTCTCAAAGTCTATACAAGCACAGAAGAAGACTTAGGAAAGACTATGTCTGGTGCAAATGTCCCAGCAGTCTGGTTAAGAGGGCATATTGAGTAACCTGACATGTTAAAAATTAGTGAGGTTTACAGTTTAATGAGGATCTGTACAGAAGCAGAATTTAAAAATATTTAAGAAACAAACGCACTGCAGAAGTGTGTTTCATGTTTAAGGACTGCAAAGACAAAGAGGAAATACTTCCATGCACGTGTATGTGTGCTTATCTCCTCCACCCACCAAATTTCAGCAGCATTAATGTAGGAGAAAGAAGGAATAACCAAACAGTAGCTAAGGACTATAAGTCATTTTATGATAGGTGAATTAAGTACTAGAAACAAGTTCTGAATAAAAACATAGCATTTAAAGAGAAAATAAATAAATAAATAAATAAATAAATACCCCCTAAAAAAAAAACCCAAACAAACAGAAAGGTAAAACCAGCTCTGTATTACGCAGAAGAAATGACACAGTAAATTAAAAGGACTTTGTTTTTACCTGGAAATTACAGGCTACTGAATGCAGAAGGGAAACATTCTGGAATTTGAAATATGCTTAAAAGGGTCTAAAAAACAGAAGAGGTGTCGTCTGCCATCCAAAATTACTTTGAAGAGATGACAGACAATTAAGGGAAACTATGAGTCATCATCTAGTGTTGCTTGCATAACCATACATAAAGATTGAGACATAATACAACCTTATTTTCTAGAACTCAAATGCTCTTGCTCTTTCTAAAATCTATTACTTTCTGAAATAGAAAACCTCCACACTCTGTAAAATTTGAATACTATAAATGAAACATAAGGCACTGGATTGGGAAATCAGCCAGCCAAATTTCACTGAAGTACCTGAATACATTAAAGATTAACAGGCACTGCTCTTCCAAAAAAGACCTGTAAAGCTAAACACAAAGGGGGAATGCTTGAGCTGATGTGAATGAATGTTGCTCCATTGAAGTCAACTCCACTATGCTGTTCGAAGAGGACAAGAATCAATGCTCTGTTTTACATAAACAAGTATTAGGCAAACATATCCAATTTTCAGCTGAAATTTTACATGTCAAACAGACTGAATTTCTCACCTCCAATTCAAGAGTACAAATTAAACGGCTCTGTACAACTTTCTGCTGGTAACACGAAGGCAACATTTGGCAGAAGGAAGCCTTCTTCAAACACCCAACATGGTCTTAAAAATACGGTTGCTTTTCCACTGACAAAATTGATTTATCTTAACTACCAGATGGACTCAGGAAAGACAGATGAATTCTGTAATGGAGATGGAATGCTCTATTTTATGTCTGTCTCATTACCATTCTGTATGCTCCTTTTGTCAGAATTCAATAGCATTTTTAAGAGTTTGTTTGGTTTTATTTGCAGGAAAGCATTCCAGTAAGCCTGTCTTTAAGATTCAGTACATTCAGGTAAGTGAGAAACTAACTAGGAAAATAGTTATAAAAGTGAATACCACATTTGTAACTTGGACAACTTCCTTCCTTTCAGAGTCCTAGCAGCTTTGCGTTAAGCCCTAAAGGAGGTTCATATTGTCATGGCTTAAAAGAATAGCAAAGCACCTGCTTTCACCATAAACAGCTCGGGAACAAAGGTCAGACTTTGAATTGCACAGGTCCAGACTTTGCAAAGTAATTAATGTCTCCAGGAGCAAAATGACCCAGCTTCTACCACCAATTCTACTAATTTAGAAAATACAAAATCTATAATTATCTTATTTTCCTGTCAGGCAATAACTACTTACACTCTTAAATAAAATGTACAAAGTCCTGCAAACATAAGCAGCAGGAACGCAGTGCAGGAAGCAGGATTCTGAATCTCTCATCTACATCATGACCACAACAGACCTGGAACAGAGGAGTACATTGGAACATTTGAGATCCTCATCAGGGCAGTAGGAGAAAAGAAAGGGCAACTCAGATGTGTGCTGCTGGTGAGAGCAGGCAGTTGCTCCCAATTAGCCTCTTGTTTCCAAAAGCTCAGGTACGGCAACTCTGAAAATCTGTCCTTTGTGAGTAGCTGAATGCAAGGACAAAACCAAACCAGGCACACATTTCTTAAAGCAGTTTTTTTCCCAAATATTTAGCAACCCTCTTTTTCATTAGATGTACTTTTATTCTGGGCTGTCCATGTGTGTTTACAAGCTTCCCTTTCATATTTCCTGTAACGTTCATCACAGTAAAATAAGTATCAGCTTCTTTCTTATTCCTTGATTCCCTTGTGAACCAAAAGAGTTTTAATAATTTCCCTAACTGGAGACCAACTTAGACTTGGTATTGCTGAGAGTCATCCAGGTACAGCACACACATCTGAGCAGATGCAGTGTTTAACCTTCCGCTTCCTGCTCCACTCCCCATCCCTCATATTTGTAAGGAAGCAGCTTGGATCTTTGAATATGTCTTTTGTGTGTAGGCTTTTTGTAGCACCATCAGTTTCAGCTGAGGTTTCAAGGCACTATACTGTGACTAACAGTACAGTTCAAAATGCACCATGAAGTTTGGCTGGGTTTGACTGGGATAGAGTTAATTTTCTTCTAAGTATCTGGTACAGAGCTGTGTTCTGGATTTAGTATGCCAGTGAGTGGGTGCACAAGTTTGGGAGACAAAGCATAGCCAGGACAGCTGACCCAAACAGGCCCAGGGGATATTCCACACCATAGAATGTTATGCTCAGTTTATAAACTCAAGGGAGTCGGCCAGAAGCCACAGA
>WEIV01009746.1:7182-22659 GCA_013390005.1 Calyptomena viridis
GGGGGGGAAGGAGCATCTCAGAAAGCTCTGTGGATTGAGGACTGCACTGGAAGTCTACTATGTCTACCACAACAAACAAGGGAAGTTTATAAAACCTTTCTCTACATTGACTGCTGATCTTGGCTCAGAAATAGCTTCCCCTTGGTTTCTCACACTTGGTATCAGCCTTGGTTTTTGGACCTGCTCCATCAGGCCTTCTGGGAAACTTTCCCATTATTAGATGAGCTGTTGCCGAAGAGGTGTTTTCAGCCAACAGCAGTGTGTCAAAACTTCCAAACTGAAAGGTAAGACTTCATACTACACCTATTAAAACCAGTTAAATCTTGTTTTGCTATAATTTCCAAGGTTGGTATTTTGACAGCAGTTTCATCATAAAACTTGTTAAGTAGAACCTACATTTCTCCTGGTTCAAAAAAATACACATGAGAACAACTGCTAGACTAGGAAGATTGGGGAATGGGCAGAGTCTTGGTTTATTTCTTCTAAAGAAATTAGGCTAATTCAGTAAGTACAACCCTATAAGTAGCATTATGCAATTTGTAACTCAATGGCTTTGTACGTGGCTTTTAATCAAAATGGTACCTTGTACATGGAAGAACTTACACCTAACAAAGCTCTGAAATAAGACTAAAAACAACACATGAAGCATCAGTTTTAGAAGGCTTCCCCACACACACATCACACAGACAGGGCAAATAATTCATTCTTCTAGTTTTTTTATTACCTGATCCTCAATTGACTTATGATCTGTTTCCTGCAGCCAAGAGCCAAGCAGAACACTATCATCATAATGACAAAGAGACCTTAGGAGTGATGTGGTTGTATTAGCAGAGTTGTCTGTCAAAGTAAATTCTGCTACCAGCTCTCGAAGCAATGCATTAAATGATCCTGAAAAGACATTAAAACGAACCATTGCTGCTTCTTAGCCAAAATATTTCAGCTAGTGATCAGAAGTTACAAATGTACCATTTCTTCAGTTTTAGAGGTAGAGAACAGAGAAGTAAACCTAACAAGACTAGAGTTGAGAGCAAGGCTTCAAACAGAACCCTAGGCTCTCGATTCTCAAATCATGGGTACCCAAACACCCAAAGAATGGGTAAGGCTGGGAACCACTGGAGGTCATCTACTCCAATCTCTCTGCTCAATCTGGGTCCACTAGAGCACATTCCCCAGGCTTATGTCCTGTTTTAAACAACAGATCAAGCTATTCCTTCCAGGATGATAATCCAGATTTTGAAAAAATTTGCTCACCCACACGATCATGTAAATTTAATGAATTCACAAAAACAAACAAATACAATCCAAAAAGCTAATCTGTCTGACCCTGTGTGAACAGTGCCTGGCAATTTAATAACACCAGATCTGTCTAACACATTAAATTGGGTTAAAAAACAAACAAAACCACAAACAAACAACACCACTTAAACCAAAACTAAATCTGCATTGTCACATCTGTCCTTTCAGTATGAAATAATGAAATAATATTCTCTATCTTTTAAGTAACAATGACTTAAATCACCATTACTGGATCTCAAAACATGATCTCCAAACCTTTCAATCCTATAAACGGGACTATAACTTTTATACTCTGTTACTCTATGAATACTTTGCGATATTCGTGCTCTGTAGTTATACTGTCAAGATGACATACAGAAGATGAGAAATATAGTACAAGGTTCTTGGAGTTTTCTAGAATTCTATTTTCAATCTTATATTTGCTTCTAAGATAAGCATCAAAAATGCATCACAAAGAGTAAGTGGAATTATTACTTCCTTAAAGTTGTTAAAAATACACGTACCTTCATATGTCTTTGGAGGCAATAAAGCCAATATATCATAGAGTCTTAAACGAACCATAGCTGCACTAGCCTTGAGATGAGCTCCATGGGCTTTAATTACTGATGGAATGCTGTAGAATTATAAAAGCAAAAGAGATAACCAGAAATATTGCAGTTACTGAAGAGTATTTTCAGATTTCTTTTCACAAGACGTATCTCTTGCCAAGGCAAGAAAACAGTGTTCAGAGAACTACTCTGAACAACACTACTCAGTACATTTGCAGAAGTAATCGTACAGAGAAGACTTTTAAAAGAAACAAAAAAACTAAAACAAGAAAACCACAACATATGCTACCCTAAATAAGGGAAATGCACCTCTCTAGAAGAAAGTCCTATTTTAGTTGGGGAAGAGACAGGGGAAAGGAACAGACACCAAAACACAAAACCAAGTCAAGACTGTGTTTTTACTTGTGTTCTGTAAAATGCTAAAAATCTTTTCATTAGTCCATTTTATAACAGGAGGGTCTTTTGATTAACATCTAGTATACTAGTATCTTTCTCATTTTTTGCACAAGGATAAGCAAACCGTAAATTCAAAAGCTCACTGAATTAACTGGAAATCCAAAGCACAGTTAACAAAAGTTACCATGGTAGGCCCTTCAGCACAGGCTATGCAATAATACTCGTACAAAGCTAATGACCATAAACACAATGATCATAAGTTTTTTTTAAAAATGGACAAGCAGCAACAGTGCAGTACTATGACAGAATACAAATTAAAACAAATTAGTTCTAGCATTTGGGTCAGAGAGAAGACGAAAGTGAATAAAGAGCAAAAACTGCCTACTTACTGCGACATCATTGTCATGGCACATTCTATGGGTGTCATCAGTTTCCTGATCACATCCTCAGTCAGGAGCTCAGGACAGTGAGCAACAAAACTTCGCATAGCTAATAACAAAATATTTTAAATTAAACTTTCACTCAAACAAATATAAAGCTTAAGCAAGATACAGATCCTAAGAGAATATCAAAAGATATTTTGATATTAATTAAAAATTTAAAATGTTTATTCAAAGACCGTATGCCACGTTCATAAGGCTGTATGGCAAAACCAGGGTCACATTGATCCAAATCTGACATATTTTACTCATTTTCAAAGAAAGCAGGAAAGTTATGAGAGTTCTCTCTATGACACCTGGGATCACGTTTTGGTTTACTGTGCAGGTGTAATCTCAAAGTCTGAAATTCTTACCACACAGAGCTCCAGCACGGCCTTCAAGCGTTACTTGCCAGGTAAAAGAATCTCCTCTTGCCTTCTCTGCTTCCAGCTCCTTCAGAGAACGTGGAAATACATTTCGCCACAGCAGTAACATCTTAGGCAGATGATACCGAACAACAGAAGGACCTTTGCAAAAAAATAGTGACAGTATAATAAAAATACGTATTTAACTGAGTGTGAAAAGCCTGCTAAGAAGTCTTTTGCTCCTCAAGCTATTTTTGTTTTATTTCACTTCTCTTCCTTTTCTCTCTACTTGAACAATGAAAACCAAATTAAATTCTTGCTCATTTCTAGGTTGAAAGAGTGGCAAATAACTACTATACACAAAGTCTTTCTGTTGATATCAGTACTAAAAATACAGGAAATAGGCTATTCTATACACTGTCATGTCATATTGAACCACTGCCAACTGTCTTTTTACTATATTTTTCTTTTGACTTCTAATTTTATTTTACTATTTTGAAGGCAAGTCCTTTGGTCTATCCTCACTTGTCCAAAAAATGAATAATAAATGTTACTGATTATGCAAACTAGTTGAACGGTCAAAGTTTTTTTAAACTTCTGAAAAAGATCCAATGAAAGCACATTAAAAATATATTGGGGAAGGACAACCACAATGGGGATACACTGTTAGAAAAACATGACAATAAACTGGCAAAAAAGAGACAGAGAAACAAGATGAAACACAAAATGTATTTGCTGAGAGATCAAAATACTGCAGAATACATCAGCACTTTATCATATTTTACAGTATAAAAAACCTCAGAACAGAAAAAACACTGTTGCTGCAAAATTCAAGAGTATACTTACAACCTCTCAAAACATACCTTCTGATACTTCTGTGATAGCAGATATGAACATGAGACTGGGTTTTTTAAGCAACTGAAGGGCTTTTAAACTGATAACACTTCCAATCAGTACTGTTGCCTCGCTAGAGGCATACATGCAACTTGTTGGAATGCTCATTGCGTTTTATTTACAGTCCCTTTCTTCTACACCACAGTATTAAGGAAGGAAGACTATGGGCAATTTTTCCCTTTCATAGAATGACTAAAAGCTGGATTTCTAAAAATAGAACAGAATTTTTTTTTTAGTATGAACCTTCCATGATGCTCCAGCTTACATAAACACTAACACTTCACTTCTCCTCATTAACAGCACCACTGAAATAAGCCCACTAACACTGTTTCCCCTCTATAAATACTCTCATGCTAGATACTGAACTGATCATGTGCAGGGACAATTTGCCACAGTGGATAATCAGAAATGCTAGACAAGCTCTAAAATAAAAGAAAAAGCAGACCATTTTTACAAACCTAAAGTCATAAGTGCTCCAAGTAAAAGCCATCCAGCTTGAGTCCGCTGCAAGGAGAGCCTGCTGTTTTGTGCAGCAGTTCGTAACAGATCCTCAGCAATACTGACCACCATCTGCACCAATGACAAAAACCAGTGGATTTTAAAAATATAAATGAAGCCACTGCAAGCTACTGCTTGTTCACTCTTACAGACTATACATAAAGATGTTCTCAAATCATTTAAATTGACCTTCCGTAAAGAACGAATGCAGATTACACCTCATGATTAGTGTTTTTCACATAGCAATACAGCCAGAAATATTCCCACCAGCAAGTATTCCAGCAATTTTTCAGTATTTCAATTTCTCTTCAGTAAACGTGAAAGAGAGAGGAAAAAAGCCGTTAAATATTGCAACTGAGATACTACAAACATGGACTCTGGCCACTACTCTTGTGCTAGTCAAAAGTTCAATTTCAATAATGCTTTAACTCACAAGCATGAGATGCCTTTTGCACATCTATTATTTGCAGATAAAAAGGTATCTTTCAGTACACTCACAGACGAAACACCCATTATCTCACCTTTCCTTTGGCATGAGGAATACCTAGCGGACACTGATGGACACCACCCAACAAAGCAGCCATTGCAAAACTGTAGCCACTAACAGCTTCAGGGGAGGTCTTCAGATTGTTGAGTCTTTCTGCACATCTATCTAAAAATGGAGTCAACTGAAAAGGCAATGCCACGGCTACACACCGCAAGCACCATGCGGCGGCAAGTCGAGCGGCCATGCTGGGATGAAGAAGAACTGAAGTTACTGTCTCCAACAGACCTACGGAAAGGAGAGTTTACAGTCTTTAACTTATGCACTTTTTAACACGCATAGACAAGTAAACTGAATCAATACTAGATAGTCAACGTGTAAGTTAAGAAAGCAACAATTAAAGTACTTGAATTTTATGATTTTGCCTTTTCCTTTAGGGAAAGAGGTTTTATTAGCATTATACTGCTCTCCATCAGGTCCTATCAGCAAAGCTGAAGCTGTCAGAGTTACTACTTGAACACTGAAAAGAGGNTCAAAGCTGAAGCTGTCAGAGCCACAGAAGTGACTTCTACTACTTGAACACTGAAAAGAGGCTGCAATGCTGTATAAGGGAACAGGCACTGAATGAGATGATTCCCACGATGTTTCACACAGATTACCAGTAACAGTGCAACAGTAAGACTGATCTTTGGTTTTGCTTCACATTGTAGCCAAGCATATGCTACAGATGTCACTGACTGCTGTACTCTGCTTTTGATACAATGCTGTCTCTCCTGCACCAAGTTTCCATCCTTCTACACTCTCCAAACCTCTGTGTCTACCTAATCCCACTTTCTAACTGAGCCTTTCAGTCCAACCTGTCTCCACACCAACACTTTCTTTAGTCCAGATATTGGCAAACTCCTGCTTCAAAGCCCCCGCTGCCACCTTTACTCTTGGTTTCTCTTGAGCTAGTGAACAACTTCTATCCACCTAGTTCACAGCAGCTAAAAGAAATAATACTGAGATACAGTCCCCTCTATCTTATGCGACACAGCAGCCAGAAGAAATATATACGAGCAGTCCTTCCCATCCCATAGTTGGCATAAATCAGTATGAGAAGAAAAGCATGATGCATCAAGACAACAGTCTACTCGATGAAATGTCTAAAGGAGCTTGCACTTCCATTGGAAAAGACCATAGGTATCCATGAACTGAAAAAATCCTTCAAACTGCAACATTACAATATAAACATCATCTCAACAAAATACTTTTGCCTCCTCACAGAAATTTGGTATTTAAAGCAATACAGTTTTCCGGGAGCAAATATTTCAGACCTTAAATAGCGAAACAATGTATTTCCTATAAAACCAGTATCGTAAACAAACCAATCCCCAAAATTACAACTTTACTCACCCTAAGAAAGAGCCTCAGACAGACTCTGGTCAAAATAGCTGCTTAATACTTTGTTAAACTTGAACTAAATTCAGGGTACTAAACACAATGAGCTGGACAAATGTAGTTACCTGGAGTACCACAGAAGTGTCAGTTTCATTGATTTATTTCTTACATAATCATTTATTATTTAACTAGATTTAATGATATTTCATATCCATTGCTCAAATGCCTCACTTAATTCATTTGCATACCAATAGAGGGTTCTTGAATAAGAGGAGATGCAGTGGCATTCAGACTCTGAACCAAACTACCCAGTTCCTGGAGGGCACACACCATCACGTGCTGGCTTGCAGCTACATCAGCAGCTCCTGATTTATTTTCACTGTTAGCATCATTCACTACTGCTTCTGCAGAAAACAAAACAAAGAGTATCTTGCTTAACTACCATTTGAATCACAACTGAGCATGCACAGGACAGAAAATGACAGTTTTGTTTTGACATCAACCCTATACTAAAAGAAAGCAAAAAGTCTGGTCGTAGTAAGAACTCACAAAACATACACATTCTGAAGGGAAATTGTTTTAGAGCCATCAGCCAAACACAATCATCCAAAGACCATAAAAAACAGTTGCCCAGCATTTACTATGGATGGCAGAGCACTAAGAGGTGGGATTAACAGTATGGCACAACAAAAGTGAGTATACAAAACACACATGTTGTGTATGTGTATCTATGCATAGTAACAAAAAATACAATCTCTACGCATCTATTATGGATACATAAATCTATACAAATTTGCATGCATATATACCAAATGAAACTAAAAAAGAGGCCTTTAGTACATAATTAATCACAATCTCTAATCGTCTTAAAATTATCCAACTGATTTCCTAGACCCCACTGCACTTTCTTTCTTGTACAGAATATCCCAGAAGCAGTAACTGTCTTTTCAAAGAGACTTTAGTTAATCAGCTTAATGTCTGTGTGTCTACTACAGTACAAATTGAGAAAATGGTCCATCTTACATGAAGGGAAGCTATCACTACCAAGTAAAAACCCTTCCAATTTTTCATTAAATTCACTAGAAATGCTCAAAAAAAATTAAAGAGTTCTGACCATCCAAATACACAATGGAATTCTCTGCAACTTGGATAGGGTGGGAGGATGAGTAATTTCTGCAACTGTTTCCTCTCAGAAGTAGCATTTCCAATAGACTTAGTTTCCTAGAAGTAATACTTATGGTAATCAAAACCCTGTTAAGGCTTCATACTTACTCTATCAAAAAATAATTAAGAAAAGAACCTGCAAAAGGTTCAAAATCAATTTCATTTCCACATATTAAACATTGCTTCAAACTCAAAGCAGATGGCAGCAGAAAGTTGTAAGAAACAGAGGTTTAGTAAATACAGTGATATGTAATTCCAATTTACTTTTTAAATCTCCAGCTCAAGCTAATTCATTTCATAAGAAACAAACGCCAACAGAGTTTTGTGAGCCCTCTTAGTGATTACACATTCTGCAAAGTTTTGCAGCGGGGTCGTATTTTTCTTTTCTAATTCTAGTCTTCAGATTACATCTTTATTTGTCACAAAATCCAACTGGATATTATTATGGATATTAGCCAGGGAGACACAAGGACCTAACCCTGACCTACCTTCAGCACAGTTAGTAAAGAACTCTGCATAATTCTCAGTACCTATCCCAAGAGAGATGACAAATGCACATTTTTCTTCCTCACTTCCGTTCTAGGCTTTCGACATTGCATTTGCTATGACAGGATAACAAGCCAGCTTTATACAATCACTTTTCAAGTAGAACTAATGTTTTGGATAGAATATTTTAAGCAAAATGCAGCTGAACTATCATCTACCGTAACAACAAAATCACTCCTCACAGCAGAAGGAAGCTGAAAAATGGCTAACCCAGTATAAAGACAGTAACTTTCAGCTGGTCTCTATAAAGAAAAATGGTTCTTACCCACTGCCTTCATTTGTTTACCAATGGCTTGACATATATCTTTGGCAGCTGCAATCTGTGCTTTCTCTCCAAGTAAGCTGCCCACAGTTGCTCTCAGGATAAAGGACACACATCTTCGAGAGTAAACTGCCTCCACGTGGGTCTGAGTAGCACGAGGATGAGAGACCAGATCAAGTACATGGGACAAAAAGGTAGCAAAGTTGCGCTCCAACCACTGACCTCCCAATGTTGTAACAAAGACAACATAGGCCTGAAAATTCAGAAGTTGCAGAGTTATCCACTTGAAACAGAAACAAAAGACTACAGTTACACATAATGCAGTACAGTAGCAATACCAGCTAGTAATAAGCAACCCTAATGAGGTTACATAATATGAATCAATTCAGTAACCGGGTCTTTGTTGCTGAAACTGAACTGTTTCCAGAACCAAGAGTAGCCTCTATACTGCTATATATACTGTGAAGCATAAAATACTCTTTGCATGACAGCAAGAAAAATCAATTCATCACTATAAATGTGTCCCTTTCTAAAAAATTTGAGAACATAATGTAAGTAACAGCAGCACCATCAATGTGTTACAATTCACAACGAAGACCTCGTACATTCACAAAACAGGTGGGTTGAACTACACTTAACTTATAAACAAATTTGTTCATAAACAATTACAGAAGTGTGTATTTTTCCTACTAAAAGAATTACAATTATGTATAAATTTTGCTTCATAAAAAAAAATAACAAACCTGGGTAACACCAACTCGCACTTCTCTATTGACAGACCCTCCTACTTTTAACATCTCTCCCCCACTCTTCAGGAAACCAGATCCTCCACGCAGAAATCCTGTGGCCATGAGCTCCAAGACCTCCTCAAGTGTGGCTCTCTTCACATTTTGTCGCATCACTTTTGCAAGAAGGAAAGTAATCATTTGGTCAAAAGTTCAAACCAATACAACCAATGATCTTGAAACCAGACTCATTACTTCAAAACTGTCTTGCAAAAATAAATTTACCCAAGATTTCTGATAAAAATTTGCTTTCGTGCTTAAAAAATAAGCCACTTTTCCCAAATGACTTTTGATAGTTTGCTTTGTCTTTTCTTTCTATGACTACAACAGAGATTCTTCACTCTACTCTTTTCAGCTTATTGTTTATAAAAACAAACAATCCATCTACAAGCTTCCATCTACTGGAACAACTATGTGTTGTGCAACACTCTCATGTAACATGGTACTGAAGTTGCAGTCTGCCCACTTAGACATGGAATCCAAAAGGGCTTGTACCTGTTGCTTGTTTTGGTATCAGTGCTGTTGCCATGACTGTCCCCAAAAGCTTTGACACTGCAACTCGCACACCATAGTTTGAGTTTTCCAGAGCTTTAAAGCACAGCGTTGCAACATTCTCTAGTTCAGCTGTCCACATAAACACCGCTTCATTCTGTAATTCCAGCAGACACTGTAGGAAAAACACACTTGCTAAGCCTCAGGAGACCATTCTTACCTTTTATCTAAGTAACAGACTGCAATTGTCAGGTTTATTCAGCAAATATTTTAATATGAGTATTTTAAGAGTTCATTAGACACGCTCCCCTATACCAAAACAACTTAGCTGAGTAAACAATCAGAAGACTCATAGAATAGGCTAATACATAAATAAAAAATTTGAAAGAAAGCTCAAGAAGACCATGTTACCAGAAACCTCTCCCACTGAGGCTCACAGCTATCTCATACCTGTTTACGAAGTGGGGGAATACAGTACTACAGAACCTGTGAAATACATCAAATGTCTGAGCCTGCAGCGAGCACTTACATCGCCAAACTATTTATCAAATTTTCTACCATAAACAACAGGTCACAGTTCAACTGCAGGTACTTCGCAGTCAGAGCACAAGACTTTCTAGGACTGGTGAGAAACACACCCACCTTTGCCACTGCACATCGTACAGCCATAGATCTGTCTGTCAGCAGAGATCGGGCATTCTTATAAATATCACGGTGACAGGACGCTGCTGCTCCTCCGAGTCCATTGAGGACCTTCTGCAAACTCATCAGAATTTCACTGCGGCCCTGAGACTGCACACGCACACACACAAAAAAACATTTATGCAAAAATGTACACACAGTACTTACACTAAGAACCAGGTGTATAGTTTTGCGTTTCCCTGCTTCTATGGAGGTTTTTGGAAACATTGGTAATGAAGGCCCATACAACCAATACCTAGATGATTTTAGATAGCGGTAAGCACTATACACAGCTTTACTAAAACTCCTTTAGTTGTCACATAAATTAAGCTGAGCCCAAGCAATCCAACAAGTTGGCTCTAGACAAAATGTTTCTGTCCTGCCCCACCATTTATCTGCTGTTGATTATCAGGAAAAATCAAAAAGCAGAACAAGAAGCCCAAGTAGTTAGCAGCTTCCTACTATACTTGCACACAGACAGGTACTTACAATTTAAGGGCACACATACATATAAACAAAGAAACAAATAATCATACAAATACAAAATACACTATGAAGCACCTTCTATAATATTCAAGTGATAAACTCTTAAATTCTCTGCAGTAGACTAGATACTAAAGAGTTAAGTGATTTGCATTTATCAATGTAGAAGAAAAAAACAATCCAGGCATTTTGGCAAACCCTTTCAGAGGAGACAGATTTCAGTTTAAATGGAATCAAGATCACATAACTAACCTGAAACTTACCTCTGCACTTTTCAAAGACTTTAAAAGATTATTCACAGTTTCCGGAAAAGAACTACCCAGCATTCTGCCCATTTTTTCATAAAATGCTCCAACACATGCCACAGCAGCCCTAAGAAAAAAGACATAAATTGGTGTACTCTTTTTCTGTATCATCTAAATGAGGATAAATACTTAAATAGAAACATATGTTTTAATTATCATTGATGAATAAAACCTATTTATTGTTCACCACTTATATTGGCTTTAACTGTGCATTTAAATAATTTTCCTGTTTACCAAAGGAAACAGTAAAAGTTACCAGCTCCTTGGTAATACAAATGTATCTGAAAGGTTATTATAGGATCTACACAGAGAGTGAAAATTTCTGGAGTAAACAAGATATGCTAAAATCTCATCAAGATTAGGGTTTTGTGTTTCAACACACTACCTCTTTTTTCCAAGCACCTGCAAGATAACACCTACCCTGTAATATACCCTGACACATTTTTGTAGATACTGAATTATAGAGTTTTTTTCAAGACTAAGAACTTAAAATGCATAAATTATTGCATAACATAAGAAAATTTATAGGCACTGTAAAATCACTGGATCCATAAACAGTTATTTACATGCGTTCCTTGTCCTGCCATTTGAGATCAGGAATATTTAATTTAACACCATATTGCAGTTATATACACGAATTGTTCCAGAACAGTCGCAGAAGCTGCTCCTGAAAACGTGCACTTTTTCATCACAAACAAGGCCTTTACCAAAAGGCAATGTATGATGGGGAAAAACACTTGAACAGTAGGTAGCAATTCTCTGAACACAGATAATGCTCTGGTTTGACAATCTGCAGGGTCCACCTTAAATGGGGCACCCGAGCACAATCAGCAATAATTCCACGGATGGAATTATTATGTATAATATTATTATTATTATAATTATTGCTATCATGTCTTCACTGGATTACTGCATTAACTGTTGTCCTGTCCATGCCATAAGCATGTGGAGAAACATAAGATAGTGCCTTGCCTAAAGAAAGACATTTCACTTTCAGATAGCCATGTATGTGTCACCTTTGAGTCCTGTCTTGCACAATCTCAATCTGGTGCTATATCAAACATATGTGAACTCCAAATAAGCACTCAAAATATAAATAAACATAGTATGGAGATATATAGGCAGATTCTTCTGTAATATTTGGGATTACTTGGCTTAAAAATCATTCCTCTTTCCCTAACAATATAAAACATACAGTTTTGTTGGCAAGTAGGCTGCAGTATCATCTTTGCTCTTGATGATGTCATTACACTTGTCAAGCGTCTGAAAAACAGTAAACGTGTCTCCAATGCTGTAGAGAGCAGCAAGATTTTTTGCAAGTAGCTTTCGTGTTGGTGGCCCAGGGGAACTGCTGATGAGTCCCGTTAGCTGTTCTACAAGTTTCTTCTGTTTTTCCTTGACATCTGTCTGTTAACAGAACAAAAATAAATAAAAAAAGTAATTTAATCCTGTGCCTTGGCACCAACACCCAGAAAAACCTACAAGAGATTGAAGTGAACCTTACACCACCCCCAACTACATGTAATTCAGCAAACTGCTTGTCTCACAGAGAGTGGAGATACACTCAATAATAGCAGAGACAGATGCTAAATGCTTACAATTAGGTGTTATCCTATTTAACTTTTACTTTTTAAAAATACTTAAAATTATAATTTTTAAAAATACCAGCTGGCTCCCGACTGCCTACAAGTAAACATTTAAAAGCTACGCACTAAATACAAAGGCTCTTCAGGCTGAATCTGAAACCATACAGTTATCATCTGGCCATTACCCGTCAACTGTCTCTGGCATTAAATTAATACAAATGCTTTAGAAAGAAGGAAGAAAAAACCCATAAAATTACCTTGTTGGCAGCTACCAGCACTTTATCCAAAAATCTTAACCACTCGAAGATGAAGACTGGTCTCTTTGCTTCTGTGATTTGAGCTAATGCTTCCTCGTTCAGTAACAAACTATGAGCCAGCTCCATGATGGATTAAATTCCAATTTTATTGTAAATTTGTGTGGAAACTCTAAAATAAAAATGTAAATATTAGTATATAGTACATCGGTACAAAGCTCTGAAAATCAAATTAAAACATCCCACTTGCTTAGACTTGTCTTAGTTAAGACATATAAAAACTACACACATACTTCCAAACTGAGTGCATCCATTAGTATTTCAAGAAACAGTTGTCAACTGGAAAAAGAGCACCCACAGGCAATTTCAGGGTGGAAACTCTTAGCCAAGAAAAATATACTTAAGTCCCTGCTTAAAGAAAAAAAAAATGCCTCAATGTCTCCTCTTACATAAAAGAGAGTAAGGATTGTCCCAAGTCAAGACCCTTGAGCACACTCCCCAAGCTTGCACATGAACCCGGGCACCTTTTTAACACCCTTCAACAGACAAGGGGTGAAGATGAGCCTACAAGCAGGAATTTTCACCCATCACAAATTTGAGAGACGCAGGAACAGTGATATCATTTGACATCACTGATCTAAGACTTCCCAGATCCCACCAGCCTTGCTGGACAAAGTGCTGGACAAATAAGCCCTGTGAAATGCAGCAAGCCTTATGTGTGACAGGCTGCATACGAGCAGCAGCCAAATGACTGCAAGACTCAGATCAAACACTGGAGATCCTGCTCAAACACTGGATGGTGGGGAGAACCAAAGCACTACCAAAAACACACCATCAGTGTAAGCAAACATTCTGTGGACAACTTAACCTCAGCAAACCACCTTTAAACAAAGCGCGCCTGTTTAATGTAGAGCTAAATAAAAAAACAACACCAAAACTTATCTAAAATCATAAAATTAAGTCAACCTTCCTCAGCAAAAAGAAACCCGAAAAGGAAAAAAAAACAACTCCAAAAGCTTAATGCAGTAATACTGAAATGAGGATCTCAGGCGAAACAAAGGAGGCAAAACAACTAAAGAGTCTTATGTAAGACATCAGCTTTTGACAGCTGCACAGTTCCACTTCTGCTCTCAAGAGGTCACAACTGCTTCCTCATTCATGGTCAAACCCAACAAATTCTTCTAGTCAAATAAAGTAATTTAAATTAATTATTTTTTTTAAATAGTCCCCAGATTAGACATTGGTATGGGTGACATGTTAAATACCACAACTGTTCTAAATTCACCTCAGTGACTTGGTGCTGATGAAACTAAAGCATTACAACGTCTGTACTTCTAAGGTTGTTCCCTGCACTTCAGTACTTCACATATTTTTCACTGCATTCGTCTCCAGCAACAGCTCAGCAAAGGTGGAAGAGCCACATACGGGAAGCACACACAGCCATCAAAGACACCTTCAAAGACATCTTCTGGATTTATTTTTTTTCTAATTTATAAGAAATTGAGAAGGTATTGCCTATAAATAATGCACAGAAACATCACCTCAAAACACCTTTGCACCTTTGAACAGAGAGAAACGCAATCAATGACAGCACTATGATTCTTTGGATATCGTCCCAGAGACCTCCACTGCTTGTCACACCCCCACAGCACAGGAGTACTGTATGACAGCACAGGAGTACTGTATGACAGCACAGCTCATTACTCCTTTTCCTCTCCACATAAAAAGCTTCATTTGCCCCTGGCCATAAGAGGCACAACCTTCCACACACTCCCGTACCTCTTCACCTAAATTTAGGAAACACAAGTTCCAGGGAACCAAACCTGCACACACCTGTGCTGCTGAAGCACAAGGGATCAGGCACCAGAACAATTAAAGAATCACCTAACTAAAGATTCGGAGTCTAATATACAACTACACACAGAGGCAATCCAAAGCTCACTTACACTGGCCAATGGTTTGCTCCAAAACGCAGTGAAAAATGTCTCCCAAGTCCCACCGATTCTGTCAAGGGCTGAGTCTAGCTGTGTACGTTACAAGAAATAAATTCACCGTGAACACAAGAAATAAATTCAAGATGCAGAGCAAAAGCAGATCGAAGTTAACCAGCGCCCAGTAAGGTACGTCAAAGCGCTATAAGAGATTAGAAAACCTTCAGAGGTACTAAAATTCCCTTCTATTCCCTGTTTTTCTGTAGCCTAAATCAACTATTTATATTTTGATCACGGGAGCACTTCGGTGGACTAAGAAAGCTGAAAACCGGGCAAGTTTCGGCGAAGCGACACCCGCCCGAAGGACTGCACAGGTAAAAAGCCTATTTTACGCCTGGGTCCTCCCACCTGTACCGGCTCCTTTAATAAGCTGTAGCACCGCTTCCAGGGCATCCTGCCTGCTTCTGAAAACCCCTCCAGCGGCAATGCCGCCGTACAGCGCCGGCCGAAAGGGAACGATGCTAAGGCAGTGACGCTGCGGCAACGACGCTCAGGGGACGAGTGGCGCTGCCTCCCACCCAGGCACCCCGCACACGCACACCGATCCCCCGCACACCGATCCCCCGCACACCGATGCCCCGCACGCCGCCAACGCCGCGGAGGGAAGCGCGGACCCTCCGGCCCGCTCTCCCCGCAGCCCCCCGGGGC
>WEIV01009746.1:22753-40223 GCA_013390005.1 Calyptomena viridis
GCTGGAGCGGTGGTTCCCGGGCTGGAGCGGCCGTCGGCGACTGCGGAGGCGGGGAAACGCGCTGTGGGCGTGAAGGCGAGCGCGGCGGGGCTGGGAGCGGGCGGCCCGGCGGGTTCACTTGTTTCTGTGCATCAGCCTCTCCATCCCCGGCCGAGCCGGGGCCGGCGGTGGGCGCCTCTCCGTGCGAGAGCGGGTTCTGCCTTGCAGGAAAATAAAATTCCCGGTAAGGAGAACCGACAGTGTCCATAGGCAAGGGGTCGGCACAGAGCGGGTGTGCTAAACATGGAGGGAGATGAAGAGGAAGACTACATGTCTGATTTATTTCTTAAGTAAGTAGGTGGCTCTTCTTGCTTCTGTTCTTAAGTGATTTTGAAAGTGTTTAAAACAATAAATAAAAGAGCGCTAATATTTGTTGAAATTATTAACTCCTAGGCAGGATGTAAGGCCAGGCTTGCCCATGGTGAGGCGGGCGAAGGAAGCTATTCAAAAAGAAGAAAAGCAAAAAGAAGCGAATGAGAAGAACAGGCAAAAGAGTATAAAAGAAGAGGAAAAAGAGAGACGGGACTTGGTATTGAAAAGCGCGTTGGGCAACGAGAACAAGGGCTTTGCTTTGCTCCAGAAGATGGGCTACAAGAGCGGCCAGGCCCTGGGCAGAAGCGGTAAGCTTGTTGCTCTCTGAAGCGTGTGCCTATATTCGGCCATACCTGTGTATTTACAGGCTGCAGCTGTCACTTCATTTGCAGATAGGGTCAATAAATAAGTGCCTCTCAGCCCCAACGTTACTTAGCTGTGAACGTGTTGGGACAGAACAAAATACTAGAGCGAATCCCTAAAACTGAAGTAAAAACATTGCAGACTATCGAGAGGTGTGAGGGAAGAGCAGCATTGGTGGCTCAATAAATGTGCTTCCACATGTGCATGCCTACAGGTATTGCATTAAGGATGTTTTGATGGTTTTGCAAAGCTAATAGCATTCCAAAAAATGTCAGCTCCTCTCTTGGAATGTATACTAGGATTCTGAAGAAGAAGTGGTGCACACTGGCCTACCCTTATGAAGCTTTAATAGATGAAGTAAAATCAGTAAAACAAGGCATCAGCAATTTGCTGTGCCAGTTCAGCATGTCTCCAGCATACAATCACAAATGAACTGGCCCAGACAGATTGTTTTTACTCTTCATCTTTGTTGAATCGTGAGATTGTGGAATGAAAATGCTGCAGAAGGCTGTAACACACCAGTCTTGTTCACAGGCATGTTATACCTGTCACATCAGCACCATTTTCTTTCAGTTGGGTCATGTCCTGAAAAAAATATGTAGGAACCCAGCAGACAAGTCAAAAAAGAGGGAGTCCCAGTTGAGCTGTGTCATTTGTAGTGCACTAAATGTATATAGATTTGGAATTTTTCAACTTGCAACCAAAAAAAGTCACAAGGAAATGTACGTATTTAATGGCAACAGCAGCTTGCCTTCATGAATACAAATGATAATTGGAGAAAAACTTTATCTTAAATTGACTTATTTTTTCTCTCACAGGAGAAGGCATTGTTGAACCTATTCCTCTGAACATAAAAACAGGTTTGTGATGCTTTCTCATTTACTTAGGTGGATATCAGAGCTTCTCAACTGCTTACATTCATCTTTTGAACTTACATAGGCAGAAGTGGGCTTGGTCATGAGGAATTAAAAAAGCGAAAAGCTGAAGAAAAACTGGAAAACTATAGACAAAAACTGCACATGAAAAAACAAGCAAATGAACAAGCTGCAGATCAGTTCAGGTAAACTCGTGTAACTTATATTCCAAGCAATGTCTGAGCAACGATTCTCTCTATGCTTTAAGTTTGGTTATTCTTTTAATGTCTTGCTAGTTTTGAATGTTTTGAAAGGTAAGAGTTACAATACAGTCATTGTTTCTCAGTTCTAAAGCAGAATTAGATGAACACTGTAATGCCAAAAGCATGTACTGTATCATTTAATTTTTCGTTAATGCAAACAATATACATACTAACTTTTCTTAAGTCATTTGCAACTTTTTAAATTGGAGAACCATGCCATCTTAATCTGTGGATTCTACATTTAAAATCCTGAGCAATGTTGCTACAATAGTTTAAAAAATCAGGGTGAATTTGTTAAGGTTGTATTGTTTTTGTTTTATCCTGATTTGCTTGTAATACGTGGAAAAGGAAAGCCTAGGAAAGGCTGTATTTTTTGCAGGTATTTGTTGAAGTACTTTTTTACATCTTATGAAAACCTGATAAAATAACAGTGTTCAGTGTAATGTGATCAAAAAAAGAACCATCTTGAAGATATCATTCCCAAGAAATAGAAGTGTGCTCCCACAAAAACAATGACTTCTTACCTTGTACGTTGTCCTGATCTGAGAGAATTAGTAGGAATAGAATCTTAGTTTTTCTGTTTTTGAAAAGCTGTGGACTGTAACGTATCTCTCTCACTGTGTGTCTGCCTGCTTATTTACCTTTCTGCTTTTTCTTAACAGAATAAGATTTAAAAACAAACAAGAAGAACGCAAGATGGAAGGGGACCTACGGAAAAGCCAGAGGGCCTGCCAGCAATTAGATATGCAAAAAGTGAGACCTGTGGGGGGTTTTTGGGTGTTGGAAGGAAGGCTTATGGGTTAGAGATACAGGCTACACAAAAAGTGATTCCGTTCTTGGAAGTTCTCTAAAATTGTGGGGCAACTAGCCTGAAGTCTTGATGTTTGGCAACACTTCAGTCCTAAAACATTTCAAAATATATGTTTGCACCAGTAAGATAGTTGAAGGTGTCCACCAACCTCATGGAAACTTTTATATGAGGACCCAAGTTTTTGCTCCTGCATTCTTGCAGTTACTTCTGAGCTGTTTGCATATCTTTCAGTAGCCAGTATCAGGCCATCCTAAATGATGATGGTGTTCGCCTCAAGTGAGGGAGCAACATCATCACACAATGGTTTATGTTGGGAAGGGACTCTGGAAGTCATCTTGTCCAATCCTTCTGCTCAAGCAAGGTCACCTAAAGCAGGTTGTCCAGGACCATGTCCAGGCAGCTCTTTAGTATCTCTAAAGATGAGGAGCAGCATTGAGGGAATCAGCAGATTGACCAAAGCAGCATTTAAACAAACAAAAAACCACACCCTAACAAAACCAACCAAACAAAAAAAATTAAAAACCACCAAACACAAAACTAAGCACTTTCCACCTGCAAGGAATAACACAGGTACCAGCAGTGAACTACTATAAAATTTTGCCACTCCAAAACTTTGAGGGTCTTTTGCTCTATTAACCTGTTAGAGGTTAATACCACCTCACAAGTTCTGCTGAGATTGTTTGATACTACTTAGTTTGCTTCAGATGAAGTCAGCTGAATTAAGCTTAGGTCATCTTTGTTGGCTCTTTAAATTTTACCTGAGGTGGATTAGGAAGCACCATGTGATCTCTTGATAAAATAACTTGAGGCAGCGTGTCTTTAACTGATAAACATGGGTATCTGCTCACAGCCTTGGTCTGAGATTATGTTGCTGTGTAGCTTTACATGTACCAAACATAGATAGAATAGTACTAGTTGTCAGTGTTAGCATGCATTTCATTGCTTAAGAAAAAAGTGAATAATCCTTCTTGTGGACAGCTGTACTTCATTTCCCATTACAGCTTCAGTAATTCTTGGTTACACTGTACGTGCAAGTTTTAAAACCTAACACTTAGCCTTCTAGAAATTGGTTTTATCTGGCACCTTACAAGAAAACCTACAAAGGCAGATAACTTCCATTTAAATCCCTCATTATTTAAGGATATTGAAGTTCCCAAGGAGACTTGGTTTTGGATAGAACCTGAAGAAGATGACAAAAAGGATGAGGAAGACAAGGAAGATGAATGCACAAGTTCAGACTTAAGTGTAAGCTCTGCAACTGAATGAATGGCTTGATTCAGAATTAAATTTAATAATCCCTTAAACAGTATGTATATATACATATATATATATATATAAAGGATATATGCATACATGTCATTTTCCAAGCTCTAATGCAATCTTAGAGCAGTGATTCTTATACCAGTTACATGATAAAATATAAAACATTAAATTACTGATTTATTGCTCATCTGTTTTGAGGCTTATCTTTGGAAAAAGGAGCCTAGAAATTAAATTCCAAAGATTTTTTTGCCTTAGCCAAGATATGCAAGATCACAGTTACTTGCTTTTGAGTTTTAATTTTGGATGCCTCATCTAATGTCTGAGGTTGAATTTTAGAATCACTAAGTAATTTCTGAAAATGCTTCACAGATTATCTCAAGTTGGACATTGGAAATTGACATTTTTTGAGAACTAAATAACACAGCTGTTGTTAACCTTATATGTTCGATTGGCAGAGATTTGGTGTGAAAAAAATCCACAAAAGGTACCATATATTTGAAAGCAGGTAGCTATGTAATATTTTTAGCTTGCTCTCTTTAGTACAGGTTTCTTAGCTGGAAAGAAGGATGAGCAAACAACAGCCATTAGTTTTCCAGACTAATGTGCTCTATTCTACAAATTTGGGAAACTCCTTGTCCTACTGAGCTACAGTGTTGTGTAGCTGTTCCATAGCAAAGATTAAAAATTGATTTTAGCAAACCAGTAGCTCAAACTGTTATGTCATATGAGCCCCAGGTCACTGCATACCTGTACATATTTCTAGGTATCAGAAAAGCTACACATCCTGACGGCCTATTTGAGAGAAGAGCACTTTTATTGCATTTGGTGTGGAACAACCTATGAAGGTGAGAGCAAACCCATCTTTTTTAAGTGTTTTACTTTGCTTATGCAGCTGGACTCGAATAGTAGAAAATACCCCTTTTGTTTCTCCTACTGCAGCATCTTAAATCTACATAGCAAATTTACCTTCCAGGCTGCTGGTTTTTGCACAAAGCTTTGTATGTTTTGATTGTAAGCCAGTTTTTAGGTTTACATGCACAAAAAAACCCCAAAACCAAACAAAAAACCCTCAAAAACAAAACAAGCAAAAAACCACAAACAAAACCACATCACAGCCAACCATCTGACATTTATTTGAATTTCTATTTATGTTCATTTAGTTTTGATAAAACAAAATTCAGATACTTAATACCACAGAAAGCTGTAGAAGCTGGCAGGTGTTTCTGAAACAATTAGAGAACTATCCAGTTTCACTGCACCAAAGAAGATAGAATTTTTGTTCATTGCTTTAAAACAAATTTGGGAATTAATATCTTGCAAACCCTAAATTTCAGTTCATCTGTTTTACATGGATTCTACAAATATTTCTAGCAACTTTTTCCTCCTCTGAGCTAGAATGACTCACTTTTTCTCTGCTTATCCTGTAGACTCTGAAGATTTATCTTCAAACTGTCCTGGAGACACTGCTGCCGATCATGACTAAAGCCTTTCTAAAGGAAGGAGCCCTAAATAAGTATGTATAATTCATAATATCTTTTAGAAGGTTCAGAGCTGTGCTATACTCAGTAATTCATACCAAAGCACGCAGAAGAGTTAGGTTGGCAGGTTCAACTTACATATTCTGTTTAACACACAGTTTAATAGGAATTAAAACTTTGTATTTATAATTTAACTACCATAATTGAGAGGTAGGTTAAGCCTTTATACCCTGCCCAACTGAACAAGATCAGCTGATAATAAAATTCAGATTTCAGTAAGGGAATAAATATTGGCTAGTCACTTTGTTTAACACCTTAACAGTTTTTTCATCTTTACAGAGATGACTAAACATCAGATGGCTTACTATCTTAAACTTGGAAAAAAAGGTTTGTGAAACATCAGTGATGTTTTTTGAACCAAAATTCTGTTGTATGTGAAGGTGCATATTTTGCATAACTAAAGAGAATGAGATCATGATGTTGAGTTTTCTTTTTTTTATATAAAAATACATTGTAATAGACTTTTTTTTTTTAGGGAACAGCAGTTGCTACTGTAAATAGCCATTAATAAAATGGTACTGTTCAAGGCCATGTTGCACGAGGCTTTGAGCAACCTGATCCAGTGAAAGATGTCCCTGCCTGTGGCAGGGGGATTAGAACTGGATGATCTTTAAGATCCTTTCCAACCCAAACCATTCTATGATTCTACAAGTATGATTGATCATGAGAAAAGAAACAGTACTGCTTAAGGCCTTACAAAAGTATGTACATTCAGATTCTTATTTAGTAACAAATACAGCAGAACAATAATTTCCATAAGAATATAAAAATTATGCATTCATTTACATTATTCCTTTTAAGCAGTAATGAAAGATGAACCTGAAATGAATCAGCACATTTCTACCGAGGACCCAGGTGGGCTGGAAAATCTGTTTATTGTACCCAGCAATGGAAGTGCCCATTGTCTCTACACTCCAATATTGACATAATTTCTTTTAGTCTTTCAGGTGCTGGAAATGGCAGCATAAAAGTCAATATTTAACTCTCAGTTCATATAAGAGTCCCCTGTCACTCACTTTGAACCCATTTAACATTTAAGGAAAGGCATACAGTACTCTCTGTATTACCTATTTTTCTGCTTAGCAATCTCTGTTCATTTGCCCTCATGGAGTTATGTTGGCTCCATGGCAATGAACAGTTTGGACAAAATACAGCTTGAAGACAAGCAGCTGAAGGACCAATGTGCCTGTCTCTTCACCCTGCTCCCCATCACCACACACACACCACTTTGAGTTCAGGCAGGTCTGAACTCTTTGAAGTATGTAACTGAAGAGTAATAGCAGAAAAACTGCTATTACCTTTTGTGGGGCTGACAGTGGAACCACCAGAGGTATTCAGTACACTCATTAAAGGTTAGGCATGCCTCAGTATTACAATAGGGATTAAAACCTGACAGCATAGGGGGAAGCGCTCTCTCAGTATAGGATTTTAAATAGTTATTACTGAGGAAACTCTGGAGAATTGTGCTAGATTAACAGCACTTTAAGTGTTCCTTTAAAAAAATCAAGTTTTTCAAAAGCTTAGAACAAATCTCAAGTAGATTTCCTAGAAGCTGAATGTTCAGCATTTAAATTCTTAAGAAATACTTACTTAAAAATATGTATTTTTAAATTCTAAAACACTGAAGGTGATAGGTCATTAAGAGGTGGAAAAAAGATAAGAAAGCTCACCTTATAGTACTGAAATTCAGTGAAGAATAACCCACACCTATTCCTATTATTTTTTCTACCAAATGTAGTCTTGATTTTAATGGGAGCCTTCCAGTAATTATTAAAAATATTACTGAACAAATCAGAACGGTTTGAGTCACATCAGCACTTCTTCCATGGAAAGCAATAGCTAACCTAAAGGAATAATGGATGCAGCACCACATCTAGGATTTGCCACAGGCCAGTTAGCACTTTAGCACATCAATGTAATCTTCTAGGAGAAAAGGATAAGGTGGTTGTACTTATTGTAGAATACAGTGCAGCTCATCCACAACCTGTATTTCCAGGTAAAAACTGCAAGTGATTTCTTGCAGAAGTACCCTGTCCTGGTCTGCAGCTGATGGACATGAATGATGTGGTCCTTTGGGCTGACAAACTCCTCAGTGGCAGGAAGGCAAAACACCAAGGAAAAGACATACTCCAAGTCTTGCTGCAACTTCTGACATCTACTATTATTTCATCAGTTTCAATAAATCCATCGAATTCTGGATTTAAACGAAGTCTGAAAGGCTTTTAAAAGGACATTTAGCAAGTATTATTTTTAAGTGACTTCTCTCTATCAACAGACTTAACAAGATGAAGTATTTGAGATGCAGACATTCTTCCTGAAGGTTCTTTTGAAAGCATCTTTTGGATTATGGATGCCTGCAAAAAAAATTAAATGTCAATAGATGGATTTTTTGGGGGAAATAACCAAAATAATTAAAATCCCATACCTCTGGTGGAAATTGTTTGATGAAACTCTTTGGAAGACAACCTTGTCTAACAGAAGGCCATACCTGAAAATCATAAAAGAGAGTAGTTTCAGTATGCTTTCTTTGATTATATTTTATATCTCTACCTTATGACCCATATAGATTACTGGAGTAATTAGGAAACCATAAGTCTATAAGAATGGAAAGGCTTCAGAAAGTAATTGTAAACAGTTTGAAAGTCTTCTTCCATTTAGTTGCACACTGCTTTGATTTTATGGTCTTTTCATCAACTATTGTTTCTTTCTAAGCTTTAAAGCTTCACACATTACAACGATGTGTTTATTTCAGCAGTCCTCACTATTTCAGAACCATTATTCTTCTTTCCTTAACTTAATAGTAGTGGTTTTATCTCATCTAACCACAGTAAAAGAAAAGAAAAAAAGCAAGACAACTGAATTTTATACTTTGGATGTTACTGTTTGCAAGCCAAGCGGGTATGCTTCAGTTCAGTGTGTGGTACTGAACATGGAAGTATGTCACTGCTGAAAATGCTATGTGGAGTTCAAAGCAGCTAACATATAGAGGATTTCTAATTACATGCTTTAGAAACTGGGTTTGGGTAACATTTTTTTTCCTAAATGACACTGTCAGTCACAACATCATCATAGGCAAGCTCAGGAATTGCAGGCTGGACGAGTGGATGGTGAGGTGGATTGAGAACTGGCAGAACAGCAGATCCCAGAGGGTAGTACACAGTGGCACAGGGTCTAGTTGGAGGACTACAGGGACTAGTAGTGTCCCCCAGGGGTGGATACTTGGTCCAGTATTGTTTAACTTGTTCATCAGTGACTGGGATGAAGGGGCAGACGCCTCCACAGCAAGTTCACTGCTGAAACAAATCTGGGAGCAGTGGCCAATACCCCAGAGGGCTGTGCAGCCCTTCAGAAGGGCCTCGACAGATTGGAGAGATGGGCAGAGAGGAATCATCTGAAATTGACAAAGGCAAATGCAGGGTCCTGCACCTGGGGAGGAATAACCCCCTGTACCAGTACAGGCTGGGGCCTGACCTGCTGGAAAGCAGCTCTGTGGAGAAAGGACCTGGGGATCCTGGTGGACAACAAGCTGTCCATGAGCCAGCTGTGTGTCCTGGTGGCCAAGAAGGCCAATGGTATCCTGGGGTGCATTAGAGCATTGCCAGCACGGCAAGGGAGGTGATCCTGTCTCTCAACTCAGCCCTGGTGAGGCTGCATCTGGAGTGCTGTGTCCAGTTCTGGGCTCCTCAGTACAAGAGAGATACAGAGCTTCTGAAGTGGGTCCAGTAGAGGGTAACAAATATGATGAAGGGCCTCCAGAAGAGATGACAGAGGGGATCTCATCAATATCTCTAAGTATCTGAAGAGAAGGTGCCAAGAGGATGGAACCAGGCTCTTCTCAGTATTGCCAAGCAATGGGACAAGAGGCAATGGGCAGAAACTGATGTACAGGAAGTTCCACCTGAATATGAAGAACTTTACTGTGCAGGTGACCAAGCACTGGAGCAGATTGCCCAGAGAGGTTGTGAAGTCTCTCTCTGACTGGAGATATTATGGACAAACTGAGTAACGTGCTGTAGGAGACCCTGCTTGAGCAGGTAGGTTGGAGCAGCTGACCTGCAGTGGTCCCTTCCAACCTTGCCCATTTTGTGATTCTGGAATGATGTCGCTTCCTGGGTAAACAGAGCAGTCTACTTAATTCCTTTGCTGTTAATTAGTGTAATGTCTGCCTGAAGATGACAGTTGTGTCCTTGCACTTAGCTGTGCATACTGAATAATGAGTTAGTCTTACAGATCCTATAAGCATCGTGTGGCAAGCCCTTAAAACCAGCATCTAGTAAAACCACAGCTCCCATGAACTTCCAAGCTTTTTCCCTACTCTTCAACAATACCTTTAAGCCTGTGACTCTACCTGGTGGGGATCATCAGGTGAACCAGTTACTCAACACAAAATAATCAACCTAACTTGTGCATGATGTTCTTTCAGCAGGGCTTGCCTGCTCTAGAGTTTATCATGCTCCATTAAGTGAAAGTATTCTCTAAGCTAACGGAGCAGCTGAAGACCATCCTAGGACTTTCATCCATGTAACTTCTCTACCTCCCTACAGAGGTCAAGATTTTTATACTTCAAGGAAATAATGCCTTTCCAACTATAAACACGGTGGGACTGCGTGCGTTTGCAGTCAGCTGTGAGCAGGAACAAGGTATCTTAGGAACTACTGCAAGGTGGCGGAGCAGAGCCAAGTTGAACACACACATTGGTATGGTTTTCTCATACTGGCAAAAGGATCCAGCTTTTTGAACAGTGTTCAAAGCCTTCTGGGTCTGACCACAATTCCTTTAGAAAAGATACCCAGCAGCTACATCACCATCCTACAAATAGGTGTTTGCTCATATGAGCTGTTACAATAATAATGTATTAAGTAGCAATAAAAAGCTCAAGATGCATTAAAGATACCTTTTAAAGGAAAGCTTAAGTAACACTGGGTTTCTTTTTGAAGTTACATCTTTTTCACTTAAAGCTGCATATTCCAAATGACTTTCATTTTCATTTTGGAAAATTGCATGTGTTTTGGCTTGGTAAAACTCTGTTCCTGCTCCACTGTGCAGTGCAGACAAGAGCACGGCAGACACGAATCTTGCCCATTCATAATTTTTATTTTCCAAAATTAGAAAAATATTCCCTTCAAGTTTCTGATCAAAGACT
The DNA here is from genome assembly GCA_013390005.1 of Calyptomena viridis. NCBI lineage: Eukaryota > Metazoa > Chordata > Aves > Passeriformes > Eurylaimidae > Calyptomena > Calyptomena viridis. Next base: position 33,340 of record WEIV01009746.1, read on the forward strand.
AGACATATTTTTTGCTTGACATAAATCTATAGCATGCTCAGGCTTTAATGTATATGTTGTAGGACATAGGAGAAATGAACTGTAGTATTTCTTCAGTTACAACATTTCAACTGAGGTGTGAAGACTTACAGGCCTTATGGAAATTAATTCAGGAGGAAAATGTAAATAGAGACAGTACTCTGGATACACAGATTCCTGCTGGTGTGCAATCAACATGCGATATCCAGCACCAAGGCAAAACAATACCAGTGAGAATTCTTTTTTAAAGATTACATACCTTACTTTTCTCATAAGAAGTGAATGCTGAAAGAATTTCAAACCAAATTAATCCCAGTGCATAAATATCTACTTCCTTTCCATATCTGTCCTCGAACTAGAAAGATAAAAAGCAGAACAATATAGGCATCAAATTCAACTGAACAGCAGTGCTTCTTAAAGCAAAATTTGAAGTCAGAAATTTCCACCCCAAGACTACAGGACTGGTCCTACTTACTATCTTTATAAGTCATTAACACATTCTCCCACAGACCTGTTAAGTAGTGGCTATTGTATCACATTAAACATATTGAAATTAAGACTTCTGCAGACCTATGTAGATAAAGCATACCAGTATCACCCTGGGACAAATAAACAAACAGAAGAACTCAAATGCCACAGTTAACATAGCTGCTAAATTAAAATTTAAATACCTGTCTGGCAGCTTGGTTTTGCAGGAGCATTCCCTACAGCATGCAGTGTCAGACTAGGTTAGCCCAGAGAAAAAACCACTACCACACACTTGAAGACAGCTTTCTCCAGAATACAGTTATTCTCATAGGCAGTCATACCAGGGAACTTCAGGCAACTTGCTTTAACACTGAGATTAGGATTGAGAACATCCAATGCTGAGTTTATAGTGCAAATCTAATTACAGATACATTAATATAGTAGGATAATTACCTGTTCTGGTGCCATATATGATTTTGTTCCTGTGTTCGCAGTCAGAGTCTCATATGCCACAGAAGTTACAAGACCAAAGTCACCTATTTTTATTTTATCATCATGTGATATGAATATATTCGGAGGCTATATATATTTATGTATAAAAATAATAAAAAGAAAGGTAATTGCCATATGACCAAGATTATCATCAAGCATAATCAGCCACAAAAGCATTCCCCATAAAATTTGATAATTGTTTACAGAAAACAACACTAAGAAACTGACGGAATGGGAAACAGAAACAAAGTTAAATTCATTTTTAAAAACACAAACTAAATTTCAAGTAGTACATTCTGGAGTAACTGTACCTTTTCTCTCACTAGCTCAGTCATAACTGAATCATGCTTTAATGCTCTTCAAATACATTGTGCATATAACATTTCATATCCAGAAGTGCTTTTCAGTTTTCAGTCCTAGCTCTGGGATTTGATACACTTGGGCAAAGCATTTAGGCTCACATGGAATTCTGCTCAAATCAGTTTCTCCTAGGCACAGCAGGATTATCTGTACTAAGTCAGTTGCAGAGTTAAGGCTTAGTACAGGCATCTCAGAGTATCACTTTTACATTTCCATTGAACTTCCCATTTTTAAATTTGACAAAGTGTCATGGCTTAAGCCCAGTTGGCAACTTAACACCACACAGCCCCTTGCTCAGTCTCCAACCCCACAGTGGAGTGAGGGGGAAAATCAAAAGTAAAACTTGTAGATTGTGTTAAGAACAATTTAATAATGGAATAATATAGTAATACTAAATAATAATGATGATGATAAAAGCACTACAAAACTAAACAAGGAAAACCAAATGATGCACAATACAATTGCTTGCCACCCATTGACCAATGCCAGATTCCTTCCACAAACCCAGATCAGTCCCTCTTCAGGTACCTCCCCTAGTTTATGTACTTAGCATGACATTCCATGGTGTGGAATATCTCATTGAGCAGTTTGGGTCACCTGTCCTGGCTATTTTATCAACATTATTCTCATACTGAATCCAAAACACAGCACTGTACCATCTACAGAAAAGAAATTAACTCTATCCCAGCCTAAGCCAGAACACGAAGTAATAAAGAATTAAAAATAGAACTGTATATGCTTCAACAAAGTTTCCCAAAGAAGATCGAGAAACTACACTTCAGAATGTTTTTTAAAACAAAACCAAATAGCCTAGTGCTATCTTTTACTCAAAGAAGCTCCAGTGGACCATAAGGCCAAGACATACTTAATATTCAACAGGAAGAGATCTTTGTGTGAAGAATGCCAAATGCAGTTGTTCTGTTCAAGTCTGGCCATGTCCACACACATCTAATACAGAACCTATATTGAAGACTGTTCCTACCAGGCACAAATGACATTGATATCAGCTTGAACCTATCCTGCAGCTTTGATTTTGAGATAGGGAAATCTCAGATGGCCAAGCACCTAAGCTGGCAGCAGATCAAATTAGGGGAAAATGTTCTTAAATTCAAATACAGATGGATGAGTTAGCAGCATGTCCTGATTCTGGCCAGGACAGGGTTAATTTTTGCAGTAGCCAGGAGGAGGCATGGCCAGGACCACGAGGAATGGAAGAATCCTCCTTTCAGGGCTGGGGTAATTGTCAGGTTGGGCTCCCTGATGAAAAATTTGCATATGAATCAATCACTCTTTGTACACTTTTGTTATTAATATTGTTGCTGTTACAGTTCATTTTCTTACCTCCTTGCTCTTTGGGTAAATTGTTCTTATCTCAACCCGTGATCTTTACCTTTTGTACACCCAGTTCTCCTCTCCAGCCCACCAAAGGGGAGGGGAAGGGGGAAGTGAGTGAGCACAGTGGGAACACTAAATTGGGAGAATACCATTCCTAAACCACAACAGTCTTATTCCTAGAATCTCAGGGTCATGGGTTTGAGACCCACATTGGGCACCAAATAAGGCTGTGGTGGACAGGGAATCAAGCAGGGCACCTGTGGGCTCACTGTAGCTGCCCACTGTGAAGGGACTTCAGTCCCAGCAGTCAAAGTCTCTGTTGGTGAGAGTGTGACTGCCATAGTGGTCAGGCAGGGAAATTAGCTTAACCCTATGATTCTATGAATGCCACCACACTAATGATTTTTTCATAAAGTGAGTGATTTAAAACTCTAAACAACATTATAGCGGCCACATTGAAGCCCTGAAGGCTTTGTCCTTTATAATCTTTATACTGAAATAAAATCTTCTTAGGAAGATGCACATGTAGACTAAAATTCTGTCCAAAACTGTAGAATTCAAATACTTACATGCATACATGCAACAAGAGCAACTAGAGTATGTTGTTATCAAGCACAGCATGTATTAGGATAAACTATCCCTTTACAATACGGCAAGAGCAAACTCCCTAGACTCAACTTTTCTTTTTCCCATAGGTAGTCTTGTGACCCACTAACACATTGAGAATGCCTGTTAACTGAGGACTACTGATTTTTTGAACTATTGCATTTAGAGATCCTTCAGTTTACCTTCTCATTTTAGGATGAGGTTCAGCCAGTTGCTGAAAAAGAATTAATCCCTAGCAATATCCAAAGAGGCACACTGCTAGAGTATATAATAAACAAATACTATAACAATTTAGCGTCTTCAGAAATTCCAATAAATAGTATCTTCTTTTTTCTTTTTAATTACCTATCCTACTTACCTTAAGGTCTCGATGAATTAAGTTTTCAGAATGAATATATTTAACTCCTTTCAGTATTTGTAAAAATTTGTTTTGTGCCATTTCATGATAGTTTCGGTCTTTTCCGTTCTCTGCAACCCAATTTTCCAATGTCCCTTGTTCACAGAATTCCATTTGGATGAAAAGACAGCGGATTTTTTTGTTCTCTGAATTCAGGCTTCAAAAGAAAATTACATACTGTATTACAACTGGCAAGATACAATTCCTCCCAAGTCATCAGTGATCCTCAGGTCAAAGTCTGCAAGACCCTTAATTTTAAAAAAGACCCTAGACCAATTTTTATTAGATATAAATAAATAGAACTGCAAACCAAAGAATCCCTGCTCAGTTCCTACCTACCCCTGAATATTCCTAATGTTTTGCTTGCTTCCTAGTTCACACTGAAAGTTTTCGGAGTTCCCAAGTTCTATTTCCCTCATATGTAGAGGCATGTCTTGTACAGGAAGAAATAGCACTGTCCTTGGCTCCCATCTTGCCTTGTAGGAACTGCTGCAAATCCCTGGCAGGTATTCCCTACTCCACTCAAGAATCATAGCATCAGCCAGCCTTCCTCTCCTACCCAGAATGATCGCGTTCTTTCCAGCTCTGTCCTGTCAAGCACATAGTGTGGTGACCATCTTTGACATGAGTCTGCTAGTTAGAGAAACTCTTCTGAGAGCTGGAAATCCAAATAAAATATATTCACCCACCTGACAGACACACTTTCCATGACAGTTCCCTCACCATCAGCCCAGAGGATGGGCTGGAGCTGAAGATGGTGAGGGGAAGGACAATATGAAGAGGAGCAGGCACTACTTTTTCCTGTGTGCACAGTGTGATCTGAGAATAAAGCTGGAATAAAGCTGCCTGAGGCACTGAAAGAACAAGCATTAAGTGGCTCAGGACTGTAGCTGTGAGGTCAGGGTACTAATTCCAGGCTGGGACCTCAGCTTTGAGGACTACTTTTTTCTGTCTTTTACACAATAACTGTTCAATACAAAATACATACATAATATTGAGACTCCAACATATTAATGGTTGGGCTTTGGCAGACGTTTTTCCTCCATTTTATTCCTCATTTACTGAGCACACTGAAGAGACATCATGCCAACCATAATTTTGAATCCTTTAATGTTTTATGGCTCCAGGTAAGTGTGGCAACCCATTTGAATAGTATGAATTTACAGCTAGTGAAAAAAGCTTACCACAGAAGTTTGAAGTGTTAATAGTTTAACTTACAAGTAAAACTCTCACCACAGACTTTCCAGAAGTCTTAGTGTTGAAAGGTTACCTCTAAACTAAAGAGCATTTTATTTTGTATCTCTGTTCTAAGCAACAAAAACTCTTTCAGGCATCATGGTTAAAATGCCAACCTAAGAGAAATAATTAAATCTATGAGAGCTACTGGCTGACCAGTACTTATTACAAAAAGGAAGCTTCTCATCAGGAATTTGGCAGCCAGCCATTTCTGTTGGTAATTCTTGCCCCAGATTTTGAGTTCTGCATTCTTACTCTCCTCTTTATATTCACTAAGCTCCATGTATTAAGACAGAAGAAAAATATAAAATTACATAACATATCTTATCAATCAAGGATAAGAAGTTATAAATGTACTTAATTTTATACAGCCTGCTGCTGGAAAGTAGTGTGATGTGTATGCATTTATATTTGTACAATAATTGATAACCAATCATCAGCTTTCCTTTTTACAACATAAAAGTCACTATTGCAAACAAGTTTGCGAGTGCAAACTACAACTTGGCAGTTACCTTGAGTCTGGATGAGTTATATGGTCATCCCCTGTCCAGCTAAAATGATACCGTATTATGTTTTCATGTGTAAGTCTTGCAAGTCCTTCTGCTTCACGCTTCACATTCCTATTAGGAGGAGGGGAGGAATTAAAAGGAAAAAAAAAAGGCATTTCCCTATTACAATGTAATACTAAGCTAAATAAAAGTCACGATATCAAGGAGCAGTATACAGATATTTTTACATTAATTTAGAAACAGAGCATAATGTTCTCCTTCATAAAAGTTCAAAATCATAGTTACAAATTCAGTGGGTTTACTTTCATCTTCTCAGTTATTCAAAGTGCAAAAATGTTTTAACCATATTAGAAAGTAAAGCCTCACTCAAAAAAAGCAAATAGTTTCAATGCATAACAACATTAGGTAGCCAAACACAATGTAGCAAACAACTATGTTTTCACATCTATGAAGTTTGTCTATATAGAGAGCATTCAATATAAATATTCATAAAGGACTATACCATGCACTTGTTGTAGCATTGCCTAGTGAATAAGTTCAAGCCCATTAGCAGGCCAGGTTGAAGAATCAGTTGAATGTTTTTAGCATAGTTCTCAGGATTGAAATACCAATTAAAACAAGATATGTTTGCAAAGAACACAAAAACCTGAAGGAAAATGTACACATTACACAATTTAAGGGACAAGTATCTCCAACAACTGGAAACATTTTCAATAGATTGCCTAAAACAATTTTTTCAGCTGCTGATAAAACACTCCACTAGGTACTAGTTAGAAAAAATTACTTAAAAAAAATAAGATCATCATTCTCTGTTGAGATTTACCAAGGACAAGTAAAACAATGTGAAAATAATGACTACATACGTCATATAAGCATTTTCCAACTACAAACCACAAAATTCATTACTTGGATTTTTCTCTACTTTCCTTACTTACAGTTGTTATGCATTACTGATATGTAAATTTTCCATGTAACTTGTCAAATTAACAGTGCTTTTTTCAATGTTTTATTAATCAGCAAGTTTTCTTCAAACACATTTTCCAGTATTAACAACCAATTAACTCAATCAATCTTACTAACTTTACCAATCTACATTTTTACAGCTCCAGCAGAAATTATCCCAGTACATGCAAGAATTAAGAAAGTTGTATGCCATTTTCAGCTTTACTTAGAAATAAAGAAAACAGTTTACCAGAAAGAATAGACGACTAATAATGAAAATTGCTTAAATGCTAGTAGGATTGTTAAAGACAGAAAACAAAGTACTAAAATATTGATTAAGGTTGTCCTAGAATAAAAAGCAGAAGTCAATATACAGTACATACTTTGTGAATCGAACTCGTTTGATTGCATAGGTTATCTTATCACACTTTGATGTTGCCTTGAAAACATTCCCAAAACCACCTTCACCGATAGGCTCTATGTTTTTAAAATTATCAAGAAATCTTAAAAAGAAAACAAAA
>WEIV01009748.1:327-51883 GCA_013390005.1 Calyptomena viridis
CCGGCTCGCTCTTCCCCAAATCCGCCCGGCTGGGGATGCTTTCCTGTCGCTACAGCAACACCTACCGACGGGCGCACGGAGGGACCGACGGGCGGACAGACGGAGCGGGGCACCCCCTCTACCGCCTCCTGAAATAAAACATCGCGGCTTTTACAGCCCGCCTGAGAAAAAGGAGAAAAAAGGGATAAAACCCCTCAAACTACTGTTTTCTCAGGTTTTTATATTTTTTTTTGCTTGCCTCCCCCTCTCCCCGGCATCTTCCAAAGTGTCTGTCACCTCCGAGTTACATAATGTCGCTGTAGGAAGAGGCTGACACATAGGGACAGCCCTTTCCTAAAGCAGCTCAGCCTTACTAACTAACGCCTGGAATGCCAGCGCCTGGGTGGGATGGATGGAGAGAAAACCTTCACGGCCATTTACAAACCTCAAAGTCACAGAATCAGAGAATCGTTAAAGTTGGAAAAGCCCTCTAAGATCATCGAGTCCAACCCTTAGCGCAGCACTGCCAGGTCAAGTCTTGTCACTTGTTACCAGGAGCTCATCAGCAATTATTATTTTGTTTTATTTTTCCGTGAGAATTATTTTAGTTTTCCTCTGCTGAGCAGTTTGCAGATGAAGCCCGTCGAGGTGCGGGGGCGGGGTTATTTTCAGGATGGTGCGTTTGTTCTCCGCACGGAGAGACTCCGCAGCTCCCGGCAAAGCCTTTAATAATTCAGCGCAGGAAATGCGTGCGTATATATAGCAGGAAAGGTAACGCACAGCGTGTACCTACAGGAGGACAGATATGGAAACCTGGTGTGAATTATTCATGAGATGTGATCAAATAGAGGATTTTCCTAGACAAAGCACACTTCGCTGTTTTCCTGTTTTATCACAGCACAGTCTGCGCCGAGTACATCCGAACCTCTTTTCATTCGGGCCGTGTCAGATAACCTTTAATGTATTTGCTTATGTTTCTTATTTACTTTTCAAGCTGTCAGCGAGAAATAAGGGCTTGACAGAAAAATCTGACAAGCCTTTTTGTTTTCTTTGTGGCCTTCCAGAAATTAGGAGATGGAGTAAACACTTCTGACGTTCTTCCCGGGGCAGGCATTTTGCCTGTTCGGTGTCTGACAGGAGAATAAACTCGTGGTGCTATGGACTGATTCATACTCCTGCTCCGTGGCACGGGGTACTTTGCGTTTTGCTGTTGCATAGTAGGCAGAGGCTATTTTTAACCAGAGCAAGGTTATGAAACCTTAGACCCAGCTGAGTGAAAATAATCTGGTCTGAACTGGAAAGCACAGCTTTGCGTGGCTGGGAACACGCGTGGGACTGTCCCCTGAAGGGTCCCGATGGGATGATCCCGCTCACCTTTGCTTCGTCAGCCCCAAAATTAGTAAGTGTTGTCATCTCCGAGGCTGTCACAGCGGCGCTGGGGAAACCACTTAAGTAAATATGCAAAGAATTAAAATAGTTAAATGAGCGAGCAATGAATCAGTGTTGATAGTGTGTTGATTATTAAGTAACCCAGAGGTGTTACTGGAATCACCACTGCTGTTACACATCAAATTTCTGGGATAGCTAAATGGGAAGCTCAGCTCTGCACCAGTTTTTGGTGATTCTCACACCAAGGTCGCTTTACCCACGATAAACGGTGGCGTGCAAATAAACACCAACCCCCCCCCAAAAAAACTCGCTCAGCTCTGCTCCACGAGTCGCCTTCGGAGCTGTACCTGGCTAAAATATGCGGTGGTGTTTTTTAAACTAATATTTACTCCTGCTAGACCTGCACAGCCACTGCGGCTCTGGGGGAGGGAGTGGGAGCCGCTCTGACTCACGGCTCAGCAGAGTTGTTAACTCACTCCAGGCGCCGGAGCCCTCATCCCGGTGTGCTGGGAAAAGTCCGCCTTGGTGTACTGGGGCTGCGTCCACTTTGTCTTCCTGGGCTGCAGGCAGGCAGCTGTGCTTTAAAGTCGGGAAATCAGCTCAAAAAGTCATAGGAAAATAAATACTTCTAGTGCTTTGCACTGAGGTTTGTAGGTGTGGGGGACTCTTGATTTCTTGGTGTTACCCAGATGGCTTGGCAAAAGGAACTTTGCTTTCAATGACTCGTGCACAGATTTAGGATCCTTCCATTCTTTAGGATGCTCCACTGACAGAACCCCCAAGATTTAAAATATCCTTGCTCATAGGTGTTCTCCTGCAATACCATGGGAATTATGGCACAAGCAAAGGCAGCTGCTGGACTTGCTTGAGTTTCCTTTGCTTTGCTTGCACTGCTGCAATTGCTTGATGCTTCTACAGCCCCCCAATACAACACTGAAACATCTTCCCCTCATAATTCTGCCCAAAGCCATGATGCCTCTTTGTGCAGTCTCTTGGAGACTGGACACTGGCAGGGGTTTTAGTTGCCTTCCTCTGCGCTTGGCTAAACAAATGCCAAACCTTCTTAAATCTAAATTACTCGAAATATTTACTGTTGAGACGTCGTCCAAGAGAAGGATAGTTAAAACATTAATTCCTTGCATTCCAGTGTATTAGAGCTTTACCCTGCAACTTGCTGAGTGCCAGAAATGGGACTTTGCAGATTTGATTCCCTTCCCCCAAGTAGACTGGCCCCCCCACTCCCCCACCCAAACTTTAATGCTTAAAAAAAAAAAAGGAGAGAGAGAAAGAAAGGAATGCACATCTGGGCTAAATATTTGTTAGAAAGTATTCCCAGGATAGTGGGAGTTCTGGTGCCAGAGAGGAATTCCTGCGGGTTTGATCCATTGCATTATGTACTTGTTCCAAAAGCTGTTTTCAGTAAAATAGATGAGTAAGAAGTCTTAGCCAAGAACAGAATGTCTTTTCTGGCAACTAAAAGGAAGATAGGATTATTTTATTTCAGGTTATGTAAAAAAAAAAAAAAAAAGAGAGAAAGAGAAGGTGGTAAAAGCCTGCAATCAGTGGTGCCTGCAGAGATTTGCAATGGCAAGCTTAGATATAGATATTTATTTTTTCCATGCTACTGTGGACGTTTTTGGGGCTTCTTTGTAAGACATCGCTATGGGTTTAAGGTTCCTTGCAAAATTACTGTAATTCATATATCCTCATTGTGTCCAAATAGGCCTTTGGGCTTTTTTGGTTTAGTGGCCAGTGGCTTTGGTGACATGGCTTTAAAGGCAGCATCCAAATTGCTGGCAGGAATTCTGCTCCCAAGTGCTGGGCTGAGGAGGGCAGAAGAGCATCCTGGCTTTGGCAGGAAGACCCCTATCTGGAGGATTTTTTGGGGGTGGATAAAAGTAGACACCAATGGGTGCAGCCTCACTTCATTGCTCCTGAGAAGGATTTGGAAACTTGACCTGGAAAACGTCACAGCCATAAATCAGCAAAGAGCAGGAAGGTATTGTGGGGGAAAAATTAATGTATTTTGGCTGGTGGGCAACAGGTTCACCAGCATTTACCCATTAATTGAGAATCCTGTTTGCATGACACCTACTTTGCATTAACAAAACAATAGGTGTTTTGGAAAAGACAGCATGCCAGAAGTGGTGGGGTTTTTTTCCTATGCATTTGGCTTATTCTCATAGATGGGAGCTGCACACACCTCCCTTCCTACTTCTGGCTGTTGACATATTTAAAAAATAAATAAATAGAATTGCACCATCTTAGGCACAGCTTGCCTTGGCCCCGGCTTGGTGTTTGTGTTAGCTCGGCTTGCTGGCTTGAGGAGAGCACTTCGTTTTTCCCTGTGGTGTGGGTTGAGGGGATGTGGTGTGGCTCCTGATGGGCTGGTGGGTTTGCAGGTGACCTCAGCATCGGGGCTGCACCTTAGGTCCAGACCTAGGAGTTATCCCTGTCTCAGCAGTGTCATCTTGGCTGCTCCACTACCCTCTGGCATCTCCCACAAAACTTAGATGTGGTCAGCAGCACATCTCTGAGGGTGTTTGCCATTGGACATGTGTCCTGCAGGCTTTTTGGGAAGCTGGTTTCTCCCTCCCTTGGCTACAGTGGCATCACTCACCAGCAGCATCGGAGGTGTCCTTTGAAGCAGCGAGTGGTCACTCTGTGGCATGAACTGACGCTCTTTCTAGGCACGTTTGGGATTTTTTTGCAAAGTTGTTATCTGCTCCGGGTGGACAATGGGTCTGCAAACTTGTGGCTGCAGCCCAGACTCTGATTCAGACCCCTGCCTTGGATTTGGAGGGTTTCTTTGCTCTTGGTTGTTTTCTTAAAGCAGATGTAAGACAGTGCAGAAGGCATATGTAATAAAACTACAAGATTTGTAGTTAGGTTGCTGGTTTGGGTGTCGTGGCTGCCTGCGAGCTCAGCTTTGCTGTGGGCTGGGCAGGAAAGGGGTTAATCCAGGTGTCGGGTAGGACATGTGCTGCTGGGGCTGGAGGGTGGCCAAATCCACCTTCTCAGCATCTATTTTGGACTAAGGCCAAAAAACAACAACCCCTCTGTGGCAAAACCACCTGCAGCTCCAGGTCTGCAGGAGAAGGAGGAGGAGGGATCGAGGATCATCTCTCCCCAGGTTCAGGGGACCGTGGGGGATGTATTGGCCCCATAAGCACGTGTTGCAGCAAATGATTAACTTCTTCAGGCCAGGGAACTGCTTCATCCACGGACTTTTCTGACCTTTTAGGGGACTATTGTCTCCTGGGAAGCTGATGGTAAACATAATTAGCGAGGGTTGGTGCAGGGCTTGGAAGGTACTGCATGTGCTCCCATCCTGCAATGTGACACTGCACAGAGCTGTCGGGATATTGAAAATCCCATCGTGGGAAGGTTCTGAAGCTGGTGTGGTGGCTGTGCTGCCTGCTCAGGGCTGTCAGAAAGGCAGCTTTAGTGGTTTAGGATTTTGTTCTGGTTTGGTTTGTGTTTTTTCAGAGACTTAAGTTAACTTCAGACATGCAAAAGGGTGAGAAAGTGTTAGGGTTGCAAAGAATCAATTTGGCCTGTGGAGGAGTTTCAGGAGGTGGGAGGGGGTGAGGACTGGGTGTCTGGCACCCCTTTATCTGCACTGTCACTGTCTCAGTGTTATCCAAATTTTAGAGATGCTTTAGCTTTTGTGTATTATGGGGTGGCTGGAAGTATCCAACATCACTGGGGCTCTCCCCTCCTTCCTGGAAAGAGTTTCTAGACTGAGGCTGCATCTCTCCCACTGTGGTTGTGCCTTACAGTTTGGTGGGATGGAGTTGAAGCATGTTGTCCCTCCAGCAGCAGCTTGGATTTCAGCTCTGAGTATGGTTCACTGGCTTCAAAATAAGCTGGCAGAGACTTCTGCAGAAGCAGGGGCAGCTAGGGGAGTGTTGCCAGCATCTAAAAGGTGAAATGGTTCATTATCAGTGCAGGAGCATCCCAGCTTGGGTGGGAGCTGATATCCATTAGAATCATAGAATATCCTGTGTTGAAGGGACTCACAAGGATCATTGAGTCCATCTCCTGGCCCTGTAGAGGAGGCCCCCAAGAATGACACCATGAACCTGAGAGCATTGTCCAAACATACTGTAGGCAAAGCTTGTAGCTTTTGTGGTTTTTTTTTGTCTCCTGAAATTGCATAAACTTTATAAAAGCAAAGTTTAAATGATGCAACAGAGTTATTTTTGTCTTTTTTTCTTTAAGATGAGCGGGGGCAAAGCGTGCAGGAAATTTAAGAATCTAGGCAAATACAGAGCTCCTTTGTTTTTAATTAGCTGCGTTGTTTTTAATTGCTACTATGCTTGATACATAACCCAGCCTAAACAAGAATAGCTTATTGAATGGGGGACTGACTATGAAAGGCACCGTGAGAAGAAGGGCTGTTCTTCACAGTTGATATATTTGTATTTCAGTGCTTCATTTAATAAGTCTGTTTCCCCAGGGGCCTGTAGCAAGTAAATCATGCCAACAGATTGTTCTCTGCAAACTGGCTTATTTTTGTAATTAGCAAGACGTTAAAGCTGTAACTGCAGAGAAAGCGATCTGGGTAAGGAGGGTGAACATAAAAGAATTAGTAAGCAAAATGGAATACTTACTGTTTGATAACATTTGTGTTGATGGAATTGGTTTCCAGACAGTTTGTTGTCTGGGATAGTTGGACTTTCTGCAGTGTTTTGAAATGGTAGAGAAATTCAGCAGGTGTGCACAGTGAGCGTAGTAAGGTGTGGTATTTTGGGGGGAGCACTATTTGGGAATCACACCTGCATGGCCAGGTGGGACTGGTGGAGGAGCCTTGCTGGGGGTTAAAGCCATCCTGCTTTCATCAGAAGCTGCCAGTATTTCCCTTGCTTCATTTTGCTTTTCTCCTTTGTTTTCCAGTTATATGAAAAATACGGCGTCACCATGAGTGGAGTATTGAAAAGGAAGTATGAAGAGCTGGGGGATGACAGTACCTACTGCTCCTCCTCCTCCTGCTCCCCCCTCTCCTCCTCTGCATCCTCGGGCTGGGAGACTGATGAGGAGAGCTCCCGAGGAGAGCCCAAGCCCAGCTCTGCCTTAACGTCCAGCTTCACCCGTGAGTATCTCTGGCAGCTCCTTTCCTGGGATCAGCCATGGGTTTTTTGTAGCATAGTGGGTGGGTCATCACTATGCAGAGACCCCCTTGGAGCACACCTTTGTGAGTGGAAGTGGCTGTAATACCTCACATGACACCAATTTATAATCATCTGGCATTTCTGTGGTCTTCCTCAGCCTTTCCTCCCAGTATTTATCATTCCTTTCTAATATTTTTGCTGAAGTCCAAATTTCCAGGAATAGAAACCCAAGGTCCTGAGTGTGCAAAGGCATGTGGGTGCCTCCAAGCCTATGCTGCAGGACAATCCCACCAACCCTCAATTCCCCATCAGGCTATTTCACAGGCAAAAACTAATCACCCAGCAAAAGCCCATAATGCTGTTTTTAAAAAATGATTAACCAGTAGCGTAATTACAATTTCAGAACTTGTTTCCTACGTAAGTTGGGTACTTTGCCAAAGAACATGACACGTTTGACATTGCCTCTGCTGCTAGTACAGATAAATGCTGTTTTGTTTTCCCAGCAATATCAGTTTTGAAAGCTTTTAAGAAAACACACAGAAGGCAAGGTTGTAAAACCCTTTATCTGCCTTGTGAAGGAAAAAATAAAAAATACAATGAAGGAACATCTTCACAGAGGAGAAATAGTCCAACCTAGTAAATTATACTGAACACCCACTGTATATAGCAGTTAAGGTCCACTTAGCAGACATACACAAACAAGCAATGCTATGAAAAGGCTTTAGAAGTCTTGTAATAATAAAGAGTCTCATTCTTGCTTGTCTTCCCAGGTTTTGTAACAAAACAATGATCTTTTTGTATTCCCTGGTCAATTGGAAAAGGGTCAGGAATGGGAAAACAATTTCGGAGGAGGGGTGCAGGGAGAGAGAAGCAAATGCCAAAGTGCAGCAGCTCAGCCATAGATGATCACGGTGGTTAACTTGCCTTCTGATAAAGAGCTCGTGTTTTAGGAGATTGAGTCAAGGTTATTATGAAAGTGCAACGCGCAGCGCAAAGATATCATCAGAGTGACTGCAGGGCCCAGTGTGAACCCCCAGCTATTGAGCAGAAGCTGCTGACACAGCTGGGTGAACACTTCTCTTTTTTTTTTCACATGAAACTGAAACGCTGTATTTTGGCAAGTGAGACTTGTGAAATGTGGGTGCAGCTAACTGTCCAGTCTTGCACTTTCCCAGCCTTCAGAGCCAGCTGAAACAGCCAAGCCCCTTGGGTTTCCACAGTCCTTTTGTTGGCTCCTTTCCTCTGGCTCTGCCACCTGAAGAGTGGAGCTTGATCCCAGCTCTGCAGGAGTCACCCATCCTTTCTGGGTTATTTTTTTCCATGATTTCCATTGTGTCAACCAAAGCACCCATGTGCCAGCAGAGAATGGGACCAAAAATGCCCACCACAACCAAACCTGGGTGTAGCTGGCTCTTGTGCCTGCCACGTTCATGCAGCTCTGTAACCCAGGGCTGCTGTGCCTCACTTTGCTTTCTTGGCAAAAAGAACGTTCGTGGAAACTCACTGACTCTGAACCTGCCCTGACTAATTAGTCCCCCTCCATCTGCTACGTTTGCACGTGCAGGACCAGGTATCTCTGGAGAGGCTCTGCTTTAAATGGTGTGTAGCATGTTTCAGCAGTTTAAGACAAACCAGTCATGTATTGCCATGTTTACCCTGGGATCACCTGCACAAAGATTAACATCTTTGCAGCTGCTCTCAAATGAGTCTCTTGAGAATAAACTATAGATTCAGAGTTCCTCCCAGTAGATGGTGAAAGAAAGTACCAGAAAAAACAGCTGTTTGGGCTATTTTCTGCCCTGCCACAAAAGCTGGAGCCACACAGCACTGAAGTGCCAGTGCTCCAGCATCTCGAGAGCAAACATGGGCTCCTGAACAGGGGGTGGGGTGCTTGGGTTTAGAGAGACAGACATACAGGATGGCTGGTTGCTTGTTCCTTATGTTCTGCTGCACGTGAAGAACAAGCAAATGTATGTTTCCTGGGGGAAGTCAACTGGGAAGGAGAAGCACCAGCCGTTTCATAGGGTCAGTCTCATCAGTGACTCCGGTGCAGCAGGACTTGGCTTAGTTTCCTCTCTATTCTCATCCCACCTTTGAAGTGTTAGCTCCTAAAACACCATCGAGCAATGTTGTAGCCTTGTCATCATGTCCCATTTGAGAGAGTAATTGCAAGTCCTGCCTGTTTGTAATATCTACAGCCTGGTTTTAATATTTCTGACCTATCTGCACGGTGGCAGCACTGACTTTGTGCTGTTTTTTTTTTTCCATCCCACATTTTTAGCCACATCTATCCTGAAGAAATCCAAGCGACTAAAGAAGAACAATGTGGAGTTTGACCGGGTCACTGTGTTTTACTTCCCACGCTGCCAGGGATTCACGAGTGTGCCTAGTCGTGGGGGCTGTACCCTGGGCATGGTGAGCAAACACAGCTCCTCCCGGCAGTTCACACTGGCAGAGTTTTCAAAGGAGCAGGAAAACGTCCGGCGGGGAAAACTCGAAGAGAAATTAAAAGAGGAGAAGTTGGAAGCATTGAAATGGAAAGTGAGTAGATGCATGGGGTTGGTTGATGAGGAGCTGGTGGATGTCCTTAGTTAATTGGCCATTTTTTAGTAGGAGCCTCTGTGGGGAGTAGGATGCCTTTGGAGGCATGAGTCCTTAACCCTGTTTGGGTCTCTGAAAAACACAGGCACCAGTGTGGAATTTTCACTTAGTTCTCCACCTTTGAAAAGTGATGGAAAAGACACTGAAGAGATTTTTGCTCTTTTGGTAGTACCTCTTTGTTCTGGGATCCTCTTGGCATCTCCCAAAACCTTTTCACCTCTGATTTAGACACCTGATATACCAGGAAACAGCCCCAGACAGGTGTCAGATCTTTGGGGGCTCTGGCACAGATATTGTTCCTGGGGTTGGCCATCACGGGAGGCAGGTCATTCCTTTCTTATTTCCTCTGATCTGGGGGTGCTGATGGCTCTGTGTCCCCAACAGGCCCCTAATGCTTTGTCCACTTTTTTGCCCTTAGCTAACCATGAACGGCACAAAGGAGTCAGAAGAGGCCAACCAGCTCACCATCGAAGACATCTCCGACGACGACATCGACGTCAGCAACGTGGACCTGGAGGACGGTTTCTTCCTGCAGCCCTACCCTGCCAAGAAGAGACGTGCACTGCTGAAAGCCGTGGGGGTGAAGAAGATCGACAAGGAGGAGAAGCGGGAGTTGCACAACATCCGCCTGTCCCGGGAGGACTGTGGTTGTGACTGCCGGGAGGTCTGCGACCCAGAGACCTGCAGCTGCAGCCTGGCAGGCATTAAATGTCAGGTACTGCACTCACCTCTGGGTGTGGGGAAATGCCGCAGCTCTGGCTGATGTGTGTGTTAGAGCAGGGGGGTCTGGGGGTTTGAGCGAGCAGCACAGAGTTAGGGCAGCCTGTAAAATGCATCTGCTCCCAGCTGCGCTCGGAGCAAAGCAGGCAAGGAAAGCTCTTGGAGATGCTTTTCAGGCTGCGAGGCAGACGCTGCTGGAAAGCACCCGCTTCCCAAGTCACACGTGCAGCAATCCCTGTGCTGCTGGAGCAGCCACAGGGATGTGCCTGAGCCTGCAGCGAGAATGTACCCGCCACGTGTGTCCCCACGAGACCCGTACCTGCTTGGTCTCCTGTTGGAGATGGGCCACGTGGGAATGTCTGCAAGAAAATGCTCCTTGCTCCTCACGCGATGCTGCAATTTCTCCCCCTCCCCCTGGTTTTATTTTTAATTCTGTTTTCCCTCGGTGTGTGTCACAACTCCCAGCTCACTCAAGAGAATGTGGGAGTGTCAGCTGAGCGTCAACCCACAGCAAACTGCACAGGCCACCTGCACAGTGGGATAATCCCTCTGTATTCAATTAGTGTGTTATATTTTTCAGATTATTTTTATGGGTGCCTGCCCAGCTGCATTTTGGGAGCCATATTTCCTATTCTGGGCACTGGTCGCTCCCTTGATGCTGTGTTTGGAGACTGGGGGTGGCACAGTCAGATGGGTGCACACAGGAGCTCCATATGTGTGTAACAGCCCCCCTCTAGTGGCTGCTGCAGATCACATAATGATACGATGAAGTAGCAATAAATAGAAAAACTCACGTTTGCCCCCTCATGTCTCCTTTTGGACCATTATATTTTGCTTTTTTTTTTAGTCTTGTAATCCTGTTCACTTATACTGAAATCCAGCTTTTTATGACACCCCTTCAAAAGGGCAGGGTGTCTTATTTTTAGTATTTCTTTTGTCTGCTTTTAAACCCCTCAGCTGTTACTTGGTTTCTCAGGGTGGGCGAGTCACAGGCGGTTTTGATTTTGCTCCACTGGGTTCAATCCTAATCCTCCACCTCTTTTTCTCCCCCTGCCAGATGGATCACACCTCCTTTCCCTGCGGCTGCACCAAGGATGGCTGTGGCAACACTGAGGGCAGGATTGAGTTCAATCAAGCCCGTGTGCAGACACATTTCATCCACACCATTATGAAGCTGGAGCTGGAGAAGCAGCAGCAGAGCAGCGAGAAGGTGGTGGAGGCTGAGCCCCCTTTTCGGGAGCGGCTCCCACCGCTGGGATGCGTGGCAGGGAAGGGCTCCTTGGAGGAGTGTGCGGTGCCACTGGCACCTGCCTTCCAGTTCAGCCCTGACCTGGAGGCCCTGGGGGAGAACAGCTGCAGCAGTGACATGACGGACTCCTCCATCTCTTCCCACCCCAGCGAGGACCTGGAGGAGCCCTATGAGAGCCTCCCCTCTGACAAATCCCAGTCGGATGTGGACGATGACGGCTTGGCACGCATCCTCCACTTCAATGACTCGGATGCCGAGGAAGAGGGTGGCCGTGGCCAGGATGACCTCAGCTGCTTCCACCCCGCTGACTTCTTCATTGAGGACCATGGCAGCGAGGCCAAGCCTGTCCCTGGCCACTTGTCCCATCTCTCCGAGTGCCTGGATGAGAATGCCAACCAGGACAGCGGGGGTTTGCTGGAGGATGCTGCCCACGCGCGGTGCGATGGGCTGTCCTGCTGCGCCTCATCCCCCGCCGAGCCCTGCTCCAAGAGCTATGCCGACCTCAGCCTTTCCTCTGACTCCTTGGATTTCTTCCAGTCCTTCTCAGACTATAACTTGGGACCCCTTTACAACTCCTTAAAGGAGTATGAGAACCTTGATAACTTCTCAGCGTTACAGTTTCAGTTGCCTAATTTCCCTGGCTTCCCGCAAGCTGGAGATCAGGGCTCCTGTTTCTTGGAGTCCCTCATTGGTTTGTCTGAATCTGTTCCTGAAACCCCAGCCCCTTTCACAGACAATCAACTTTTGGAGGATGCCATCAAGTCATCGCTGATGGAGACAGTGAAAGTGTGAAACTCCCACATGGCTCAGGCAGCAAGGACTGCTGCTGGAATGAAAACAGAAGAAGAATTGGATGGGTAAACTTTCACCAGAAGGATGACGATGTGCTACACAAATATAAGGAGAAAAACACCACCAACAAAAGACTAAGCAAATAAACTATTTTTGGTCTTTATAGAACATGGACATTTTGACATACTGCAGCTACAATCAGTTCTCTCGCTGTTTGTGCAAAAATTTCTAAACTTTCATGATGGGGTGGGGAGGGGAGGGAGGGAAAAAGACTTTCACGTAAAAATTTCCTTGTGTTTTGTATGAAAAGACCTGTTGAGAAATATTCCTCGCTAACGTTGCCAGTCGTACACACAGCCCCTTTTAGAAACGTTTCAGTGTTGCAGGAACTTTTTAAGACAACTTTTTGAAGCTGTATTTATTGTGAAAATTTGTGGTTTGCGTAAGAGTCAGCCCAACCCTTGCGTTTAAATCGGACAAGGTTTACAGAAGAGATCCATACACTATATACATCATCATTCTTCATCTATTTATTGCAAATTCCAGAATTTTAACTAGCCACCGAAGCTTGAACTAGCATGAAACCTTATTTAAATTGGTAATACCTCAGATGTATTATGTGTACAATCATATTTTTTTTCTGCATAATATATCTGTATTTATTTATTTTCTACCTGTAGTACGTGAATAGCACTGTGGTTTGTCAATGACCTGGAAGGGCAATAAGGTCTTCAATGGGAAGATGACCCTGCTTTTTCTGAGCATGAATGATGTTGGCTGTTTGGTCTTCACTTCACATTTCTGAAATTGCTGAATACAAGTGGGTGGGAGGGCAGGGACGAGGCAAGTATTTGTATAACATCCCTTGGTTTCTCTCAGCCCTCAGATGGTGTCTGGTGTCCATAATATCATTGTGGAGAGCAAAACAAGCAAACCCTTCAACTATTTAAGAAATAACATGAACTAGCTTGAAACAAAACAAAACCCAAACCCTTTTTGTAAATTATTTTATAATTTATTTTATTTCTTAAGGATTTGGCCATGAGATCTTTCCCCATCACTTATGGTGTCTGACTATGCAGAGGAACTGTTACCAGTGGGGGCATGAGAAGGAGGTGTAATGATAAGGACCTTTGCAGCCCTTGGAGGGGCTTTGGGAGAGCAAAGCCAAAACAGCAATACTGTGCTCAAGCTCCTCAGCAAGTGCCCCTTAGAACTCCCCAACACCGAGGATATTGCAGCTCCAAAATCCAGTGGATCAGGCCAATTGTACTGTTTTTCTTTATATAGGTGACTTGTGTGATTCAAGTAAAACAGATGGATATGAAGTTTTTACTTGGTTATTTATCCTTTGAGTATGGTTTTTCAGGGAAGAAAGAACCACACCTGAAGACAAAGCTGAAAAACTGAAGGCTTTTGGTTTTTAAAATGAGATAAATCATTGTGTTTAGGAAGGATAATGGAGGCTGCCTTGGCCTTTTGCTATTTAAATCAGTCTGAGAACATGACACTATTTGGCCGTGAGATGTAACTGGACATAAAATCTGTACGTCAGCGATACACTAAGTGCCTACACCAGTGGTATGGAAAAAAACTAAATGGATTTAAAACCTACCGGCTCTAAATTCCCCCTTGGAAAACTTGGCATTACCAGCACAGGGGGAAGAAAGAGCTCTTCCTGTGTCCTAGCCCCGCTGCCCTGGGAGCAGCTGGAGGGAACTCCTGGGGGTGCAGAGACACAGGGACAGGCAAATAACCCCAAAATATGGATTTGAGGATTTTTCTATTGGCTGAACTGTTTCTATCCCCGACGACGGGGATGGTGCTCTTGGCTACCTGCTCATCGACGGGTGCCTCATGCAAACCTGCCAGCAATTTAGGGAACTTGTGGCGTAGGGATGTGGCAAAGGCTGGGTTGCTTGGGGTTTTTTAATCATTATTATTATTGTTACTACTTAATTGTACATCTTCTCTGGAATTGGAATTGTCAACTTAGAAGCGGAGCTGTGTCCTCCCACAAAGCATCACCCCTGGGGACCCCCAGCCAGGCAGGAGGGTGACTGTAGGAATACTACTGGCAGATGGAGGATTTCCTGGGTATATATGTTATTATTAATATTATTATTATTTTGTTGTTGTCGTCGTTTCTTTAGACTGAACAATCCCCTTCAGTTATCTCCCTAGGTGGTAGTTCTATCCTTCAGACTGCATCAAAAATACTGACAGCTGAAAGTCTGGTACCATTCTGTATTTATTGGCACTAATATATTTTATAACATTCCTAAGTTTCTCTGCATATATATATTTATATATATAAAATATATACATATATTTTATATATATACACACACTTTTTTTAATGAATTATTGGGATTGACTCCTGCCTTTGTGGATTTTTTTCAATAATTTATTATTTTTATTTGTGTTGGTGCCAAAAATAATTAAAAAAAAATTTTTTTTTTCTCCCCCCCCCCGGCACTGAATTGTAAATATATAATTTTTTTTCTTCTCGGTATCTGTGTAAAAAGTTGCCTGTTAAACAGTTTAAAAACTGGGTATTTATTGACACAATCTGTAATTATCTAATGTATTGGTTGAAACGCTTTGGTTTCAACATAGCTTTATTTTAGCTTTCTTTGTGTATATATTGTGATTATGTTGCTTAAAGGTACAAGTTAAAAAAATGCTTTATTTTTACCTTATCCATTTGCATTTGTTTATAAAAAAGCATATTTGTCTACAGCTGCTGTCTCTCATTTCATCAAAGCAATATGAAGAAATTTCCATTACACTTTCAATAAAAGAATTTTGTTTGAATATGGCAGTGTCTTCACCCTGTTTATCCTTCACTGTGGCTCAGAGATTTAGATGGTGGGTGTGTATACTGCATTGTGTGTCACAGTTGTCCCCTCTTTGTTTGTTTTTGGTCCTTTTGACCTCTTTTTGAAGCTAATGGGTGCACTGGGATTCCCACCCCAAGTGTCAAAACAGAAGCATCCTACTATGGCAGGAAGAGCCCTTGTTCCAGCTTGGTGTCCTCTAAGAGGCTTCTGAGCTTGGGGACTCCTGTTGCTTTTCTTACCCCACAAAAGCATCCCAGAGAAGAGCATCCCCAGGCCCTTGTGTGGNTTTTTTTGTTGTCGTCGTTTCTTTAGACTGAACAATCCCCTTCAGTTATCTCCCTAGGTGGTAGTTCTATCCTTCAGACTGCATCAAAAATACTGACAGCTGAAAGTCTGGTACCATTCTGTATTTATTGGCACTAATATATTTTATAACATTCCTAAGTTTCTCTGCATATATATATTTATATATATAAAATATATACATATATTTTATATATATACACACACTTTTTTTAATGAATTATTGGGATTGACTCCTGCCTTTGTGGATTTTTTTCAATAATTTATTATTTTTATTTGTGTTGGTGCCAAAAATAATTAAAAAAAAATTTTTTTTTTCTCCCCCCCCCCGGCACTGAATTGTAAATATATAATTTTTTTTCTTCTCGGTATCTGTGTAAAAAGTTGCCTGTTAAACAGTTTAAAAACTGGGTATTTATTGACACAATCTGTAATTATCTAATGTATTGGTTGAAACGCTTTGGTTTCAACATAGCTTTATTTTAGCTTTCTTTGTGTATATATTGTGATTATGTTGCTTAAAGGTACAAGTTAAAAAAATGCTTTATTTTTACCTTATCCATTTGCATTTGTTTATAAAAAAGCATATTTGTCTACAGCTGCTGTCTCTCATTTCATCAAAGCAATATGAAGAAATTTCCATTACACTTTCAATAAAAGAATTTTGTTTGAATATGGCAGTGTCTTCACCCTGTTTATCCTTCACTGTGGCTCAGAGATTTAGATGGTGGGTGTGTATACTGCATTGTGTGTCACAGTTGTCCCCTCTTTGTTTGTTTTTGGTCCTTT
Organism: Calyptomena viridis; assembly: GCA_013390005.1. Taxonomy (NCBI): domain Eukaryota; kingdom Metazoa; phylum Chordata; class Aves; order Passeriformes; family Eurylaimidae; genus Calyptomena; species Calyptomena viridis. Next base: position 16,107 of record WEIV01009748.1, read on the forward strand.
TGACCTCTTTTTGAAGCTAATGGGTGCACTGGGATTCCCACCCCAAGTGTCAAAACAGAAGCATCCTACTATGGCAGGAAGAGCCCTTGTTCCAGCTTGGTGTCCTCTAAGAGGCTTCTGAGCTTGGGGACTCCTGTTGCTTTTCTTACCCCACAAAAGCATCCCAGAGAAGAGCATCCCCAGGCCCTTGTGTGGGGGAAAGGCACAGGGGCATCCTGGGAGACTGAGCACCAGTATGGGACCAGTCCCCTAGTGAGAAAACAGCCATAGAGTCAGTCCCTGGAACAAAGGGGACACCTTCCCTGGACAAAGCATCGAGTCAGGGCAGCTCATCCATCCCTGTGGAGCTCTCCTCCATGTGTGGCAGCTGGGTCCACAAGGGGATGGACTTCTCAGGTAGCTTCCAAGGTGTCCCCAAGTCTGCCACAGCCTCGAGGTCACCTCAACACTGAAACACAGCAGGGAATGCTACCAAAGCCCTGGGAGGTCTCACGGGAGAAGCTCCTGGAGCAGCTGGAGATGCACCAGAGATGCCCCAAAGTGCCTCTGAGTTTATTCAAGAGAGGGGTTTCCTCACTGATGGGCACCCAGTGCCAGCCTCTGGTTTCAAGTTTTAAACTAAACCCCACATGTTTTGGCCAGAAGTCTGAGATGGGAAGAGGGGTTTCTCCTATTGGTGGTCCTAGGGGGGACATTTTTGACAATTTGCCTTATTATTTGAAGGCCAAAGAAGTGATGCAACCCCTTGTTTGGCAGAGCAACATCCATGGCCTGGAAAGCATGTCCCCAGGCTCTCTGTGCTCAGCTGTGCCATGGCAATGTCCCTGACACATCACCTTGCGGTGGCATGTGACAAGTGTCCTGTTCCAGTTGCTTCCTGCTCCACCAGTGTCACCTGTGTGACACAATAACCTTTTTTCTTTCCCTAAATAAAATAAAGATCAGTGTGTGAAGCTGGGGCCTGGATGGGGTGTTTTCTGAACTTGCTGGGCTTGTGGATGGTGGCTGCCTCTCTCCATGGGATGATGGAACAGACAATAGTCAGGGCAACTTCCACATCACCAAGTAGCATTTAGGAGGAATCTTGGGAAACTCCTTGGAAACCCTGGAAACCACTTTCCCTCATGAGTTACAAAGAATTTCTCATGGCCCCATGGCACCCCTGGAATTTGGAAGGGTGCAGTTGAAAAGAAGCATCATCACAGTCCTGCAGCCAGGGGAAAAGCAGAGAAAATACTCTTGGTACTGGCAACAGCACAGAAAGAAGAAGGGAGTGAGGATGTGAGCCAGCCCATGGTACAAAGTAAAAGCTGAATAAATCCCAGGAATCTAGATAGGGAAAAGCATACCTCTCTCATGGGTTTGTGTCTGTCAGCACAGGCATAAATCATAACCACTGCCATTGACCTGAAAGCAAGGGAAATTGGCCAAAGGATGCCATTCTCTAGTTTTCCATTGGGAATCCATTTTTAAAGGTTGCCATCTGCCCCCAGAGCAGAGAAGCTCAATTAATTGAATAAACTATTTGTTACAAATTATTTGCTGAGCTGTAAAAGCAGTGATACTGAAGAGACTCATCCATAGAGGTTGTACAACACACAGTGAAGCCTGGACTGTTTTCCCACCCAGAAGGATGTGCTTGTTTGTGGATTTTTTTTCTTTGATGGAGTTTATAATTCCCTCTTATGTGTACTATTTTCTGATTAGGAGAGGAATAGTCCCCAGGATACAGCTCCAGCTGCTGCACTGGTGGGTTTTTTGCTCATGGTGATGACTCTGCACTGTGCCCCAGCAAAGTGCATCATCACCACAGGATCCATCACCCACCAAGGGACAGTGGTGAAACAGCCCCAAGGTGCTGCATCCCATCAACCAGCCTCTGGCAGGAGCACCTCCATGGGGAATCACAGAATCTTAGAATGGTTTGAGTTGAAAGGCACTTTAAAGATCACCTAGTTCCAAAACCCCTGCCTCAAACACCTTCCACTAGACCATGTTGCTCAGAACCCCATCCAACCTGGCCTTGAACACTTCCAGGAGTGGGGCAGTCACAGTTTCTCTGAGAAACCTGTGCCAGGGCCTCACCACCCACACAGTAAAAGATTTCTTCCCAATATCTAATCTAAACCTACTGTCTGTCAGTTTAAAGCCAACCTCCCCTCTCCTATCACTCCAGGCTCTTGTCCAAAGTCCCTCTGCATCTCTCCTGTAGCTTCTTTAGGCATGGGTGGCTCTCTGGGCTGCAAGTGCACATTGACAGATCATGTCTAACCTCTCATTCACCAGCACTCCCAAGTCCTTCTCCCCAGGACTGCCCTCCATCCATTCTCCGCCAAAGCTGTATCTGTACTTGGGATTGCCCTGACCCAGGTGCAGGACCTTAGTTTTATTCCCATTGCATATCAGCAACAGACTAAAACTCAAGAAGGCCATAGGAACATGCCAAAAATTGCCAGTTCTGCAGCACCCTTTACAGCCAAGCCAGTCTCCAGGTCTGAGTTAAAACATCAGCTCTGGCAAACTTCTGCTTAATTCCGTGGAAAATGTATGTGCATGGACAGGGAAAGTTGTTACAATGACAGAAGCCATCAGGGATGCAGAGACATCATCTTGGATACTTTTATTGCCTTTGCCAAAGACCTGGGACAGCCTTACTCCTGCAGTGTCACATTGCTCGGCCACGAGGAGCAAACCTGCCTTTTCCTTTTATCACCCAGAAAAGCCATGAGAAAAGGGATTTTTTTCCCACAGCTCCTACCTCCAAGGCAGACACAAGCCCTCCGCAGGCAGGATCTGGCCCTATGGAAATGCCCTCACTGCTGCAGAGCCAACACCCCTGCCCTAACCTTGCCCTGAAGCTGCGTTGTTTTTTGTTGTTTCGTTGGTGTGGGTTGTTTGTTTGGTTTTTTTTTTCTCTGACGGAGATAAAGTCCGTCCTATCCGTCATTTTACAGCTGTTCCTGACGACAAAAGTCCCCGGGACTCTCATTCCTGCGCGGCGCCAGGTCTGGAGTCCCCGAGCCTGGCGTCACAGCCTGTCCCCGTCCCCGCCGGCCGTGGGTCGCCAAGTGACTCATCCCTTTTCCGGAGGCTGTTCCGCCACCCGGAGAGAAATGCTTTCTAGTCTGGTGGCTGCACACACGGTTCAACGCGTGCAGGCACCGAAAAACGAAACGAGAGCGGGCGATGAGTAATGCTGTGCCTCTGGGTGCGACGAGCAGGGCGGACCGGGTGACTGTGGGGAGGAAATAAAGGAAACAAATGAAAATAAAGAGGGTGGTGAAGCCCTAAGCAAGGCTGGGGAGTGCAGGGATGGGTTTGCTTGGGGTTAATGAATCATCGATTCCCAGGAATGGGAAGGAGCAGCACTGCCCGCTGCTAAATGGGGCGGGAGTCCCGGCTCTGTGTCACTGGACTGCAACAATTTGTCCCGGTGTGTACAGTCTGTCAGCTGGTCTCAGCCCTGCCACGGCCACGGGGAGAATTGTGGGTTGTACCTGGTTTCATCCCTTCTAAGACGCAGCCTCAGAGTGGCCATGGCTTTAATGCCAGTGTCTTGCAGAGGGAGCATTTCCAATAAGCCAGGAAACTCCCCAAGGGCTTCTCCAGCCTTCAAAGGGAACATGAACTCCTCTTGGCACAGAGGCTGTGATAAATTCTGCTGCTTCTAGGATGTAGACCTCCTGGAGCAAGTACAGAGAAGGCCACAAAGATGCTCTCAGGGCTGGAGCCTCTCTGCTATGGAGACAGGCTGGGAGAGCTGGGGGTGTTCAGCCTGGAGAAGAGAAGGCCCCAGGGAGACCTCAGAGNCTCCCCAGGACTGCCCTCCATCCATTCTCCGCCAAAGCTGTATCTGTACTTGGGATTGCCCTGACCCAGGTGCAGGACCTTAGTTTTATTCCCATTGCATACCAGCAACAGACTGAAACTCAAGAAGGCCATAGGAACATGCCAAAAATTGCCAGTTCTGCAGTGCCCTTTACAGCCAAGCCAGTCTCCAGGTCTGAATTAAAACATCAGCTCTGGCAAACTTCTGCTTAATTCCGTGGAAAATGTATGTGCATGGGCAGGGAAAGTTGTTGTTACAATGACAGAGAACTTGAAGCCATCAGGGATGCAGAGACATCATCTTGGATACTTTTATTGCCTTTGCCAAAGACCTTGGACAGCCTTACTTCTGCAGTGTCACACTGCTCGGCCACGAGGAGCAAACCTGCCTTTTCCTTTTATCACCCAGAAAAGCCATGAGAAAAGGGATTTTTTTCCCACAGCTCCTACCTCCAAGGCAGACACAAGCCCTCCGCAGGCAGGATCTGGCCCTATGGAAATGCCCTCACTGCTGCAGAGCCAACACCCCTGCCCTAACCTTGCCCTGAAGCTGCGTTGTTTTTTGTTGTTTCGTTGGTGTGGGTTGTTTGTTTGGTTTTTTTTTTCTCTGACGGAGATAAAGTCCGTCCTATCCGTCATTTTACAGCTGTTCCTGACGACAAAAGTCCCCGGGACTCTCATTCCTGCGCGGCGCCAGGTCTGGAGTCCCCGAGCCTGGCGTCACAGCCTGTCCCCGTCCCCGCCGGCCGTGGGTCGCCAAGTGACTCATCCCTTTTCCGGAGGCTGTTCCGCCACCCGGAGAGAAATGCTTTCTAGTCTGGTGGCTGCACACACGGTTCAACGCGTGCAGGCACCGAAAAACGAAACGAGAGCGGGCGATGAGTAATGCTGTGCCTCTGGGTGCGACGAGCAGGGCGGACCGGGTGACTGTGGGGAGGAAATAAAGGAAACAAATGAAAATAAAGAGGGTGGTGAAGCCCTAAGCAAGGCTGGGGAGTGCAGGGATGGGTTTGCTTGGGGTTAATGAATCATCGATTCCCAGGAATGGGAAGGAGCAGCACTGCCCGCTGCTAAATGGGGCGGGAGTCCCGGCTCTGTGTCACTGGACTGCAACAATTTGTCCCGGTGTGTACAGTCTGTCAGCTGGTCTCAGCCCTGCCACGGCCACGGGGAGAATTGTGGGTTGTACCTGGTTTCATCCCTTCTAAGACGCAGCCTCAGAGTGGCCATGGCTTTAATGCCAGTGTCTTGCAGAGGGAGCATTTCCAATAAGCCAGGAAACTCCCCAAGGGCTTCTCCAGCCTTCAAAGGGAACATGAACTCCTCTTGGCACAGAGGCTGTGATAAATTCTGCTGCTTCTAGGATGTAGACCTCCTGGAGCAAGTACAGAGAAGGCCACAAAGATGCTCTCAGGGCTGGAGCCTCTCTGCTATGGAGACAGGCTGGGAGAGCTGGGGGTGTTCAGCCTGGAGAAGAGAAGGCCCCAGGGAGACCTCAGAGTCCCCTTCAGTGCCTAAAGGGGCTCTAAGATAGTTGGAGATGGACTTTGCACGAGGGCATGGAGTAATGGTACAAGGGACAACAGCTTTAAAATGAAAAGGGGGAATGGTTTTAACTGAAAGGGGGCAGGTTTGGATTAGATATCGGGATAAAATTCTTCCCTATGAGGATGGTGAGACACTGCTCAGAGAAGTTATGGGTTCCCCATCCCTGGAAGTGTTCAAGGCCAGGCTGCATGGGACTTGGAGCAATCTGGTCTAGTGGAAGGTGCCCTGTCCATGGCAGGGAGGTTGGAACTAGATGATCTTTAAGGTCCCTTCCAACCCAAACCAGGAGATGATTCTATGATTCTCCTTCAAGCTACGAGCATAAGGAGTTTTCAGTGTTGCCTAATCAAAACGTTTCCATCAGCTTGTTTTATCCCTCCAAGCCTGAGGAGGGATACTGAGTGAATGTCAGTATTGCCATCTACTGGGCAGCTGGCTCCTTCTCCCAGCCTCTCAGCTGGCCAGATTGCTCTTGGGCAATGCTTGTCCTCCTCTGTGAGATCAGGGGCACCATGTATCTCACTAAGGTATCATAGTAAAAAAAAAAAAAAAGGCTTAAATGGCCCACTTGGGTCTGGAAGAGAGGTGAGCATCTCCTGGGGCTTGGCCCACATTGTCCACATCAGGCCTGGCACACACATCCTCAGCTAGATTAAACCATCATCAGAAGGCAAATGCTCAAAACCCCACCTTGGATGCATCCACATTGTTACCAGGGAAGCTGAGGAAGGGACCAAAATGCCTGTGCTGGACATGCCTGACTCCATTACATCAGGAGGTGCATGAAACCCACCAAAGTGGGAATATCTGCAACCAGCAGAGCTGAAATATTTTGTAACAAGCACAGAGGCTTTCATATCAGTCCAGTTAAGAAGGCTGAAAGGCTCTAGATGGCCTGGGGACCTGAATCCTTGGGGACTGCATGAACCACAAACCAGAGTAAAATATTGCAGGAGACCCTTGTCACCAGGATGAATAACATAGAAGGATCTCCTTCCAAAACAAACCTGCTCTCCTGAGATATCCTTCATAGGAAACTATTATCTATTACATTTCCCTGGAAATAAATACTTGGCTACTACTTTGGAGTAAATAGAGATGAGAACTTAATGGTCCTTAAGTGCTTTTCATAGTCAAAGCATCCCAAAGTGCTTTCTGGTAATTAAGGCTGAATAGCTGTTAGGAGGCAAGGGAGCCCTTGTAGCCACACTCCCAAATATCCATCACTTTTGCCTGAGTGAGCAAGGGAGTGATTGGTGAAGGAGTGGTACAATTTCAACTATAGAGATTTTGGGGGTTTTTCTGATAAGGAGATGTCTGTAACCAGAATATCTCTATGCAGCTGTGGTGTGGCTGAGGGCCCCATTGCTGAGCTTCTCTCTGTGTGATTTTAAAACTCCCCAGCTCTGTTGTGTTTTGTGCCAACTGAGGTGCTTAGGGGTATGAAGACATCCCCATGGGGCTGGTGAGATGACAAGGGACCTAAGGACAGCTGTGGTCCTTTGACACAGCAGGATGGGAGGGGAGAGGAGGGGAGGGAGGGGATGGAATGGGGATGTCCTGAGACATCCCAAATGGCACTGACCACTGTATTTGATCCCTGCACCTGCAGGTGTTTCACAGCACCTTCAGCCTTATCTCCTAAAAGAGCTCAAGGTGTTGCAGTCAGCTCTACACCTCACCAGAGCACCCTACACCTGGTGGGGCCAGCCCCAGGAGATAAGTCCTGTTACCAAGGTTGTCTCCTTTTTCTGCTCCCCATAAATACGTCGGAAGCACCAGTTTTCCAAAATCTAGTTCGTTCCCTGTGCCCAGCCACGTTTTCCCAGCACTGTTGGATATTACACGGCTGTTACACCCGGCATCTCCACACAGTGTGGCCTGTGTGAAGCACAGCATTTTCCACAAGCTTCCCTGTATCACAGCTTTGCCCGGCAGCGCTGGGGAACAGCTCTAGCCAGGCACTTGGATAGCAAGAGGCAAATGAGGCACACGTGCCCTGTCCGTGTGCTGCCAGGCTCCCGCCTCCCTCTTATCCTACGCAGTAAATCACAGCTGAGCAGCACAAGCTGTTCCTGTCATAGAAACGTGGAAAGAAACGCAGCTCTTGGCACGGGGGACGTGATAATGACCCTGAATTAGAGCTGTACATCTCCAGCGCCTGATTCTCCTGCTCCTGTGGGTGCAGCCTGAAGTTTCTCCTCCTGGCTGTTGTAGGACCAGGTCCAGGTCTTGCTGATGTGGAGGAAGAATTTAAGGGAGCAATGTCCAGCCTGGCTTTCAGAGCAGCTTGTGCCCAGAAGTTTCAAGCACCTGATGGCCATGGGCTGCCCTGTGGAGTCCAGGGGCAGTTACCCAGCTGTAGTCAAGTAAGATCTGAGATTCCAGCATACTGCTGTCACATGGTGCTGCAGTTTTCCTAGAAGGGACATTACTGAGCCTAACAGATCCAGGCTCTTTCAGGAGTGTCCCTGCCTATGGTGAGGGTTTGGAACTATATGGTCTTTAAGATCGCTTTCAACCCAAATCATTCTGTGATTCTATAATCTGTGATCTAGCAGCAGAAGTCATACATGCTGTCTTACAAGGAACAAGAAGCATTCAGTAATATTAAAGGGTAGAAAAGCTGAGATTCAGGGATTTTTAACTTGTCAGAAGAAGAGAATTGCCAAACTACTGGCTGCCCAGGAGACGCTGCCAAGTTCAGCCCAATAAAGCTGAGAGCCAAAAATACAGCTGGGACTCTGCTCCTTTACAAGCCTTAAAGAAAGCACGGCTGGTTTCGTTTTCATTTGCTGTAACAAGGAAGATTTATGTGTTTGCAGATCGGCTCTGGATAACGGCGGCAAAAAGCAGCTCCTGTGTGTCTTTGCTTATCTGTGGGTCTGCAAGCAAACACGGAGGACAGAGTGCAAGGCTAACACATGCCATGTTATCGGTTTTGGCTCGCAAAACTTCTTTAGCAGTCGGCGATAACCGTGTGGGTTATTCCTGCGGTTGGGCAATGCCCTCTAGTGGCTTTTGGAGAGGAGAAATGTGCATTCCCCACAGAGCGGATTTTGCTAAAATACTGCCATGCCCTAGGTGTGTGCAGGGGTTGGGAGAGGTGGGACGTAGCTGATTTAAGATGATAAAAGAGCTAAATTAAAATCCTCATCCATAAATGTGCATCTCATACACAGCGAAAGGGAGGGAAGTTTATGGGATTCCCTGTGTATTCCAAGAAGATGGTTTTGTAGTTCATAGAATCACAGAAGGGTTTGAGTTTGAAAGGACCTTAAAGATCATCTCATTCCAACTCCCCTGCCGTGGGCAGGAACACCTTCCACTAGACCAGGTTGCACCATGTCCCATCCAGCCTGGCCTTGAACATGTGCAGGAATGGGGAAGGGATGGTTTTGTAGTCCATGAAAACATGAATCTTGCTTTATTGTGCACATACATGTCCCTCTCTTCCTCCCTCCCTCCCTTTATCAACCCTGCTGTGTGTCTAATAGGGAGATAGCTTTTATTTGGAAATATTATCCACTGCAGACAGGCTTGCCCAGCTGGCTGAGTACAGGCCCCTGCACATCTAACAGCATTGAAGATTGTTTTACACTAAATTTATTGCTTCCTCACTAGAAAAGCACTCTCCTGATATGCCGTTTTCTATATTCTCAGTCTTAAAAAATGGATTAAAAATAATCATCCTCTACAGAGTGAATTTAAGAATAAGTTGGAATGATTGTGTTTTCTATGGGTTGAGTTTGTCTGTACATACATTTGAGGCAGATGGTCTCTGTATGAGCAGTGCTGTACTAAGGTTGTTTGTTTAGGAATATGAAAAGAACTCAGTTCTGGAAGCAAAACCTCTGTGGGCTGCTCTGAGAATAGAACAGCACAGGAATATTTGTACTTGTGCCCAGCAATGTCACACATTGCTCTGCTCCCACTGACCTGCAAGAACCAAACTGAGCACCTTCACTGCTGGTCCCTAAGGAACCCCTCAATGAGAAAATCCCATCATGATCATTTTCTGTAGGGTGGGTTTGGTGCCAAATGACAGCCCTGAAGAGCTGTGCTTGCTGCCCACAGCCCAGCCCCAAGTTAAGAGACCATCACAGAGTGAGGCATTCACTGGAGCCTCCCTCCCTGCTCCTGGTCTGAGCCAGACTGAGCAAACACAGCAATGGGTCACTGGTTGCAGTCACTGACACTTTATTTTACCATTAGCCAAATCTAGCTATTAATATCCCAGCGAGGCACAGAAGGGATGAGAGGAGGGTTAATGAGCAGAGATACTTCATTCTACCTCTTCTCATGTTCATGTACCAGTCAATCCTTGTCCAGAAACCACCGTTATTCTCCACAGTCTGAAAAACAGAAAAGAGATGAATTGAGTAGAGAGTCAGAATAAGGCATGTCTCCATCCTGGGTAATGCCTGAAGAAGGGTTTTGTTCCCAGCTGGGCCAGGGAACTGCTCTGACAACCTGTTCCCACTGGACCACAGCAGCCTCCCTCCCCCACTGATTTAAAATACCTCTCCCCACCTTTCTTTCCAGCAGGACCCTCAGTTTACAGTGGCATTTCCACAAAACCATCCCTTGTGTCTGGAAAATGGCTGCTAGTCATTATTTCTGGGAGCAAAGAGCTTGCTGGTCATTCCTAAATATAAAGCTGAGGTTGGTTAGTGCAGCACTGCAGGACTTGTGCTTGTAGAGATGCTTTATGTTTGCTACATTTCCCATTCAGCTAAAGCCTTCCATGGTTTCCTGCAGCAAGGGTTTGTCTGAGTGAATGGTGATGACAATTTTTTGGACACAGAGCCCAGTTCCTTCCTGGCTTGAATTTCATCTGTGGTCCTGAGCAGAGCATTTCAGCTCCAAGGCAGCAGCTCCTTCCTTACAATTGTTTAACTACACCAAAATCCTGATTTTAGACATCTCCATATTTTCCAGTTTGACTCTTAATAGTCTAATAAATTAAAGACTCCAGTTCCTCTGGCAATCCCTTGCTTTCATGGGAAATGCACCAGGGTACCACACAGGCATTAAGCAACTTACACTGTAGATCCAGTCCACATAGGCTGACACACATGTGAGACTGTTGGCTTCTGGTAGGTGTTACAGTAGGGAACTAACCCAAAACTGGCAATCCCATGGACTTCCAGTGATCGTCTCTGTAGCAGTTGAGAGGGCCCCCAGAGTCCCCCTAGATCGGAGGAAGAAAAGGAACATATTAAGGCAAATTATCTGAGAAACTGAATTACTCGATAGGATTAAGGAGCACAGGCGAGTTAATCACTGCCCTGAACATGAAAATAAAAATTTGTGCTGCTTTCTTTGCCGAGGGCTGACTGGCCCCCACCAGTGTGAGAGCAGAGACTGCCCAGCACCTCCCAAAATGTTGCAAAGATCAGACACATTACGTATCATCTCAGTCCTTGTGCACATACACACACCCCCCCAGGATGTGCTGAAACCCTAATTTACCACCATTGCAGATTTAATCACTGCAAGCAAATGGTCCAGGGCACATTGCATAAAACACTGTATTTCCCTGCAAGGTCCACCTGCACAGCATCTCTCTTAAAAAAAATCAGTGCACTCTCCAGCTAGAAGGGACCAGGGAGAAGGGAAATGCTGCTCCTCTTGTTCTTCACAAACATGTATATTCAAAGCATCCAAGGAAATTAAAGAGGTGAAAAAGAAAGGAATTTGAATTAAAATGTATGAGAAGATAAAGGCTCTTGCTTGGCTTAGAACCTGGTTTGTAACAAGGTTCTGCCATCATTAAACCACACCAAAAAAAATAACCTAACATGCCTTGAGGAGTTGAAGGTTTTTCTTGCTGTTGGCTGATCTGTGGGGAGATGGAGGAATGTGGGGCAGGTGTGGTTTAGAAGATACTCAGCAGAAAGCAGCCAAGGGGCCAGGGTTTGAAGGAGGGCTATTGCAGGTGGAGAAATGGCAAAAGCCAAGTCCCAGCTGAAGGAACAGCAAGGTCAGAGAGGAAGATAAAAAACAGACAGGAACTTGAAAATCCTCTGATAATAACAGCTCTTACACTGCATCCAGCCCTCGCCATCTCCACCTGCACAGATCTTGGTGTCCTTTGCCTGGGATCCCCACCAGTCATCCTGGGAGCAGATCTTGTGGTCAACCACTGGCAGCATCACCTCCTGCAGCCTGTCTGCACTGCCACCCCCCTGCTAGCAGAGAAAGGGGGACATTTTGGTCCAGGACCTCCAGTGATGGAGGAAGGAAGCCTTACCTGCATGGCAGTCCCCCTGGAACAAGGAGGGACCCTCAACACTCCACCTTATTTACCACTAACCACCCCCCAGCTGGTAATATAGCAGGGATAGTTATAGGGCAAAATTCCTCCTTCAGGTGGGAGCACTCCCAGCTCAGCAAACCCATTGGCATTGTCAGGAGACTCAAGGTGCAGCAGGGCAATGTCATAGCTGAAAGAGGATAGAGGGGGGAGACTCCTTACTGAGAATCCTGAATTAGCCAGGAACGAGACATCCTCACTCCCGTTTGTCACTTATACAGGTCACTCACCTCTGGCATAATGGTAAACTACCACCTTGCAAATATCATTAATTATTCCTTATGGCTATCACAGGCAACAGGAAAATAGGAAAAATTAAGAGAGAAGAGGCCATAGTACCGGCTGGTAAAGGTCTAACAACCCCCAAAAATCTACTGCTTTGAAGACCCCCAGCCTCTGAGTGAATTTTGGTGGATCCTAGGTGGGCAGACATGTCTCTGAGGAGGGGTTTAAGACAGTCCTTCAACATTTTCTTGTTGTCTTCCCCTCCTCAGATGTGTTGTGACCTGCTGGCAAGCCTCTGAATCTGCTGTACATCCTAGATCCATCTGTTTTTTCCCAGATGGGAAAAAGAGGCCTCTCTTTTCCCCATCTTGGGCAAAACAGATCTGAGGTCATCTACATAAACATTGTGGAACAACTCCAAAAGATGAAGCCATTTGGGAAATCTCCTTTGCATCATCTTCCAGTCCTTCCCACAAATCCAGCCTCACCAGGAATTGGACTGAATATAGACATAAACACTAGTGGGAGAGGATGCTGAACATTCAACATTCAACCATTTGACATTATTAAAAATAATTACCCATTGGCAATGTCATTGGGATTCCAGCCATCATGAATGAAGACTGCTTCCACATCAATATAGTACTCGGTGCCATCCACCTCCAGGAGATTGTGCTCACCCAGAGCCACACGATAGGATGCTCCTGTGGGCCTGAAAACCAATCACAGAGTAATTAATGTATAAAATATCCCCACCAAGTGCTTCGCAGTGTAATTTCTGCACCACCGAGACCTTCCACCAGTGTAATCATTTCCAAAGCACATTGCATCAGAGGATTTTCAATGGACTGTTGCTAAATTTGCAGTGAGCAAGTCCAGAGAAGGACAACAATGCTGGTGAAGGATCTGGAGCATGAGCCTGATGAGAAGCAGCTGAGGGAGCTAGGGTTGTTTAGCCTGGAGAAAAAGAGGCTCAGTGGGGACCTTATTGCTCTCTACAGCTCCCTAAAAGAATATTCTAACAAGATGGGACTTGGTCTCTTCTACCAGGTAACAAATGACATAACTAGAAGAAATGGTGTCAAATTGCGCCAGAGGAGGTTTAGATTGGATATTGAGAAGAATTTCTTCACTGAAAGGGTGGCCAGGCATTGGCCCAGGGAAGTGGTAGAGTCATCATTCCCAGAGGTATTTAAAAGATGTGTAGATGTGGCACTTGGGGACATGGTTTAGTGGTGGGCTTGGCAGTTGGTGGGTTAACAACTGGACTCAATGATTTTAGACAACTTTTCCAACCTAAATTATGGTTCTATGTTTCTAAATGCTGTTATGAATTAGGCAAGAGCTGCTGGCAGTTTTCCAGCAAAGCAAGAGAAGGTGAAGCTTCAGCCAATACAGTGCTGAGCTTGCTCTTGAATAAGAAGGTTCACCCTGCATCTCTGCATCTTTCTGAAACAGAGTGTGAAGGACCCGCTTGCTACAATTTATCAGCAGTGTAATCACTACAGTCAGCAGTAATTAAAGAAGGGTGTTGGTTTCTTGGTGTCCCAGTGTGCTGCTGAGGCAGTGCATGTCAGACCTTGCAGAGCACGTTGTACCCCATGGCCCACTAGCCAGCAAACATGCCTTTGGTTCCATCTTTCCATGTCTCTGCAGGTTTCTTGGGATGCAAACACACGTGAAATCCTCACATTCATGCAAATGCACCTCCTCTTATGCAAATCAGCAATCAGCTTGATTTCCACTCCCAGGAAGTTAGCGATTGCTATGTAAAATCAAGGCTAAAGCAACAGAGTTTTCCAGTTCCCTTGATTAAGGGGATGTCCAGCTGTGCAAGGTGCTGCACCAGTAGGGAGCTCAGAGGGTGAGAAGGGTCTGGCTCCCATCTGCAGCAAGAACGAGGAGCAGAACAGGAGTTTTAACACTTTTTATCCTACTCACACGCCGAGGCAATCGGCAGCAGTCATGACCCATTTGCTGCTGATAAGGGTTCCAAATGTGAGCATAGTACCCTGGGTCGTTAGGATAAGCAATCTGAAGGGATACCTGCATCAAACAACAGAGTGTTTTACACCCAAGCCATGCCATGCCTCTGCAGAAACAGTGTGCATGGCTTTGGACAGTGGAAGCTGTCATTTTCTCACTGTTTTTTCTTTAAATATAAGGTTTTTTTCAAGTATAAGACACCAGCCTTACGTGCCACTTCCAGCTGTTTGATTGGGCTTCGTGGCCTCCAATTACTCACCCTGCCAGCACATCCTGCTTAAGAGTGTCCCTCAGGGAATTTCCAGAGATTGCCCCTATCCACACACCAAAAAAAGGGACAGTAGTTTGTTATGTGGATTCCTGAAAAGCACCAGTCATCACAGCCAGCCAGGTCTGAGAGATGGAGTGACTGAGACTTGCACATGGTGATACTGTGATTGCTTCTCGTCCTGGAGACTTCTTTAAAGCCTCCATGGCTGAAAAATACCATAAACGGGCTGCAAGCTACAAAGCTCTCATATAAACTGACATGATCCCTCTACTCCAACCCCATCCTTGTGTACCAACCTACATCCCTTTTCTTTTGGGGTGTAGGTTTCCCGTCCCTCATACAACTTCCAGATCTTTCTCATGGAGATAATCCTCTCTCAACAGAGGAGAACTCTTCCACATCTGGTTTTGCCCTAGCACAGTAACTGCAGAGAAAAAAAAAATGTATATGCTCAAATCTGCACCACTTAGAGGTTGAGAGCATCACCTTTTCCCAGCTCAAATAAATTGCAACTTACCCAGGCAACTGAGAAGAACCAGAAACAGAAGCATCTTTAATGAAGTGGTCACATTTTTTCCAAGAAAACATCTTTTTATACTAAAATATCTGGTAAGAAGCTAAGACTAAATTTAGGATCAATATAACTCATCTATATTCATAACTCATTAAACTGATCAAAAATGTTCTCTGTGCAGATAAAACCCCAAGCTGCTGAAGGTAGAACCCAAGGTTACACAAGCACTTCCATGCTGTATGGTTCCCATGGGGCCATGAAGCAGAAAAAAACCTGATAAATCTGGAGTCCTCTCAGACCAAATCAAAAACAAAGCAGGGCAAACCCAGGCTCAAGAGGCCAACACTTCAGACTAGCAATTGTAGGTGCAGATGTTGTATTCTCTTTTAAGAAATTTATTTGTCAGTCCAGCTGTCTGCTACTCCATGTAACATGAACTGCTCCTTGTCAACTAGATAAAAAGAGCAATAATCTACAGGGAGAAGCGTAACCTAGCAGTTCAACCTAGACTGGACATGTTAAGCTGACCTTGGCTGGACATATTGATCCCTTTTTAGGATCCTTTTCTGCTCCCTTCTCCCTGTGGAATTAGTTTTCCTCTGCCTGCCCCAAACTGCTGGGTCTCTGGCAGATGAGGAGGGAGGGAGCTGGGCTGTGGCCATTGGGGATGCTACAGCTGGAAGAAACCCGGGCTATCTCTGAGGAATGGAAAAGGTCCCAGATCACAGAATGACTGAGGTTTGAGGTTAGCAGGTCATTTGATCCAGCCCCCCTGCTCAGCAGGGCCACTGAGAGCTGGTTGCCCAGGACCAAGTTCAGGGTGTTTTTAAATATCTCCAAGGATTGAGTCACCCTCACAGTAGAAGTGTTTCCTGATGTTCAAAGGGAACCTCTTGTGTTTCAGTTTGTGCCTGTGGCCTCTGGTCCTGGAAATGGACATCACTGAATGTCCATGAGAGATGGATCCATCCTCTTTGCACTTCCCTTTCAGGTATTTATGCACTTTGATGAGTTTTTGCCTAAGCCTTCCTGTCTCCAGGCTGATAAGTTCTAGCTCTCTCAGTCTTTCTTGTGGGAGAGGTGCTTCAGTTCATCATCTGTGTGGCCCTTTGCTGGAGAAGATAGCATGGGTCACCCACCTACATGTGCTAATGGAATTCACTCTTCATGGAAAAGATACCATAGGACCAGGATCTTTCCCCTGTCATTCCCACAGTTCTCTTTAACAAATCCTTTTTATTTTACTGGAAGCCATAAAAGGTTCAGTGTGATATTTCACCACTGAGACCTTCTCTAAGTCATTGGACACGTTTTCCCCTTTACATCATAGCTCATTTTTAGCTTCCAGTTAGTTTTGGCTAAGGAGGTCAGAAAGTGGCCTCCTACCCAAGCAGTCTCTACCCTCACTTTCACTGCATTTATCTCCCTAGATGTTACCCTTGGCTAACTCACTAATTTTCTCTCCCTAATTTATTTTTCTGCAGATTTTACGTGTTCCCTACACACAATGTTGTTTAAGAATGTAGTTGTTTATTCTCGTTTTGGACATCATGGCATTTGGCTCGAGCAGTTGTTTGTCCATAATCTGTCCTGTGCACCATGCACATGGTATCAAACTCATTGTGCAGCTGAGTGGCTTTGATGTTGGGCTGCGTTGTAATGCTCAAAGGAGAAATAAATTGCACTGAGGATGATGAATCACAGCTGTTTTCAGAATTCCTCCACTCCAGACACTGTTTTTAGTGTGGAGCTCTTGAGGGATTGTCTGTGTTTTCCTCTGGGTTCTACATCTGTGGTTTGTGGAAGATGTTGACCTATAGGACACATGTGAATGGGGAGAGTGGAGTGCAAGAATTGGGACTGAGAAGCTGCTCCATGTCCAAGCACTTGGCAGGGTGAAAAAACTTGGATTTAAGAGTTAGGACTTTAACTGTAATGGAAAGAAATGAAAAAACACAGAGATTTATTTAACGGCAATGAGAAGGCCATTAAATGATTAGTGAAAGGTGTCCCTGCCCATGGCAGGGGGGTTAAAATCTTTAAGGTCCCTTCCAACCCAAATTATTCTGTGATTTTATAATTAGTTTTAGTATCACAGCATTACCATGGAGCTCCAATTGTGAACCTTGGCTGGAGATGCCCAAGTCTAGACTTGCCATCCAATACACAACATCTCACCTACTGCAAAAGCTCAGTGACCCATAATCCTCCAGGGGCTATAAAATTAGTTTCAGAACATGAACAGTCTTGGAATCAGAGCCCAGGACTCTTCATCTTTGAAGGAGATGAAGAGCCAAAACCAGCCAGAACCATCTCAGGGTTTCTCGCACATGTAGGCAAAAAGGAATTTCTGTGCTCCAGGTGTTTACCAGCAAACAGAATGAGATACCTTAAAATCACAAAATATCCCCAGGTGGAAGGAGCCCACAAGGATCATTGCATCCAACTCCAACATCACAAAGCCAATTCAAGTGGCCCTGTTTGTGTCCATATGGCAAAACTCTTTTATCTCTAAACCAGAGAGGTCTCATCCATGCTGCCTATGGACCATGGGTCCTCCTTTCCATGCTGGCTTTCCAAACCATGTGTAAAAGTTGCTACGAGAATCATGGGCTGGTGCAAAAGTGTTATTGCCAGAGTGTGCTAACATTTAAGTGTACAGAAAAAGAGAGACAATGTCTAAGTTCGTGCTCTAGCACTGTTTAGTTACGGGGTGTTCTGGCATTGTTTAGTTAATTAGTAATCTAGCACTGTTTAATTAGTATATAGCCTTTTTGTCCCTGTTTGCAGAGGATCAGAATTAAATATTTAGATGACAGCAGCATTTTCTGGGTGTGTAGATTATCTTAAGAATGATGGGAGGCATAAGGGATGTTGTGAGTGACAGAGTGGATGGTGGGGAAAGATTCCAGGCCTGCAAAAGCAAATAAGGATATTTGGGTGGGTGTGATGAGATCTGTTGGGAGCTATTGAGCACAAAAATGAGAATATATTCATCTTTCAGGGAGGTCCTAAAGCACAAACTGAATTCCAGACATTGTAAGGGTTCTCTGTGTGTGTTTACTCTGTGGCTTTATGCCTGCTCTGCTCTTTTTATTTTTTCTGTTTTATTTTTTCAGGTGAAATGCCAAGGTTCCTTTTTAATTTTTGCATCGCAGCAATTCAACATAACATCTTTATGTAGGACAGTATTGAGCACATTATTAAGTCTGTGCTGACATAAAGCACACACTCATCTTCCGAAAAAGCCTGTTTTTAAATGTATGAGCTGAGACTAGAGAAGATTCCTTCCAATGCACACAGAGTACCTGATTTTTCATTGTTTTTTCTCCATATTCCTCGTCTTTCATAGCTGAGTTTGAGTTGATCCGATACACTAATAAACCTATAAATATTCCTATCTGGTCATCATCTGGCAATACATTGGGACAACATGAGGGGAAACACTTCTGTTATATAAGTAAAAAAGACTGTGGATATACTATCCTGAAAACACTGACAACACCTTGATCTAATGTACAGTTCTTAATAAATATACTACTGTGGCCTCAATCATCAGTAAATGAGAATAAGAAATTAATGAGCATAAAGGGGCAAATTACTTCCCTCTTTTCATTGCTACAGGATGAAGCCTTTATTTCACTACTGAGCTGTAAAAGGTAAGGATGATATAAAAACATTAATTTGTCAGACCACACCATTTATCTCTGTATCCTGAAGCATGTCTTTGAAGGCTCACCTAAAATATATCCAACTCCACAGAAATTTTTAATAAGAAGGAAACATAAAACCAGTAAGTGTGAAAACTTTGTACTTCAGCACTGGAAATTAAAAATGGCATAAGGGCAATGCCAGTGTACTCACTTTAATGATAAAAATGTTTATCAAATTTGAAGCTGGTCTCACGAAATACACACACCCCATATTTACTGAGGTTTTACATAGTGATGTTTGATGGAAAGGGCAATGGACTTAGTAGCACTCAACTTAGAATACACTGAGTTTTAAATATTCATGACAAATGTTACCTGATAAATTTATTAGGTAGCTGAGGTGCAGGCAAGTTCTAATGTACACGTAAACTCTACTTGGAAAGTGCTTTTTAGGTAAGTTTGATATACAGACTGTTGAGAATATGTGGAATGTGAGAGTGTGTGCCTCATTAAAGTTACAAGATCAAGGACCTTTTAAGGGGATTACAAGTAAAAGAAAAAGGGATAAACAAAACACAAGGACACTAATCTGGTAGACAAGGGATAAATAAGGTTGATGAAGAGCAAAAGTCTCCAGACTGTAATTGATGGGAGGATCAACAGGCTGAGCTTTAGAGGGAGCTCACCTGGATAGTGCTACTGATAAGGGAAAAAGAAAGTGAACTTGAGGATTTGGGGTATTCAAGGAGTCTGTGCAGGACAAGCAGTTGGACTTGATGACCTTAGAGGTCTTTTCCAACCTTAATGATTCCATGATTTTACGACTAGGCAGCAAGTAGGAGATCACAGAGCAGGTGTGAGGGCCCAGTGTTCCCACTGAGGGCATGCCAGGCTGGATTCCAGCAGCTGGGCAGGAGAAATCCCAGGTCCTAAAACCTGGAAGAAGTCAAGCCTTATAATGCCCTTAACACAGACCACTGCATATGAATATCTTACTGGTTTTATGTCAAACCTTTCTGCACCATCTGGGGAGGTAAAGGATATATTGCTCCAGGGCATGTTTTACTTGAAGAATAAACAGTGTGTAAGGATCCATGAATGGAGAGATAAGCAACAACTAACAACCCACCTTTTTCTCACTCATCAGCATCTGAACACATCCAGTTTACTTTTGCTGATTGTTTGAGTTGAATTCTGGCCTTGGCAGTCTATTGTAAGTATCACATGAACTTGATCACTGTCAAAATAATTTGAATGCTTTCCTTCCAAGAAAATAGCAGCTTAGCCCACCTTCCAGCACCTAAAAGGACTACAAGAGAGCTGGAGAGGGACTTTGGACTAGGGCATGGAGTGATGGGACAAGGGGAAATGGCTTCATACTGACAGAGGGCAGGTTTGGATTTGATATATAGGAAGAATCTCTTCCCTGTGAGGGTTGTGAGGCCTGGCACTAGTTGCTCAGTGAAGCTGTGGATGCCCCATCCCTGCAAGTGTTCAAGGCCAAGTTGGATGGGGCTTAGAGCAACCTGGTTAGTGGGAGGTGTCCCTGCCCATGGCAGGGGGTTGGAACTGGATGATCTTTGAGGTCCCTTCTAACCCAAACCATTCTAGGATTTTATGAAAAAATAAATCACATGAGTTACATCAATCTCCCATCATATGTTAGTGATCATATTGCAATGTCATGTTACAAAAACCTAATGCAAAACCAAACAGGTTGTTAACAGATTGTGAGATAACCCTCAGTACTGCCTTTTACAGTAAACACCCAATATAGCATTTAGAAACACTGAATATATACCTAAGGTTTCATCTTTTTATCTTGCACCTGAATTCCTACAGACAGGTTCCCAGGATCTCATAACATAGATGATTTTAAATATTAAGTCTTTATATTAGGGCGACATATTGTTGAAAAACTAGATAGAATAGACAAATCAAAAATTCTTATAATAAAATCCCTATAAATGCTTTGTCTGAGCAGAAGATACAAAAACAGAACCATCTCCCGTGGTACAGGCAAAGATAAAATTTCCAGGAATAACCTTTACAGCTGTGTGCTCTTAATGTGACAACATTCCCTCAGTGCAGCAGAAGAATTTGGATGATTTGACTCTTAATTAACCAAAACACTGCTCATCAAGCCAAGGTCAAAGGGTTTCTTTAAGTAGCAAAACTCGTTATCTGCTTTAATATGTTTAATGATAAATGATTAATTTTCAGCATTCATAAAGCTCCATTAAAATCATTAATATACACATGTGTGCAGGGAAAGCTTGTAATCAAGTATTTTGTTGGATCAGGACCAGAGTGTTAAGCTAGTTGTAATTTCACACTATTTCCTAATATTGATTTGACTACACTGAAAAATCATAGGAAAAGGAGAAAAACATCAATAATTTAAGCACAACACAGAACTGAAAGAAAAGTCTTGAGGAATAATATCTGTTTGTTTACTTTTAACAGTAGAGTATCTTGATCTTGCTTCAGATTCTGGAGAACATTCAGTCCATAACTCAATCTCACATTTCAGTGTTTTAAGTAACCATTGTGCTAGAAAGCAGTTTACTGAAATCCACAGTTTTCATAACTCTTACGAGTTATGGGTGTGATTTTTCTACAAGCAAATAAATTGAATGCTTTAGAAAAATTAGTCTGTGGAACTTTATAAGCACTGGTACTCCTAACTCCACTGAAACCATTGGAAAAGTTTAGTATTAATGACATCAGAATTTTTCCCATTGTGCTTGCTGGAATAGTTCACTTTGACCTTAAGTAATGAGGAAAAAGTACAAGATAAACAGCCTACATTATGTCTCTCAATCCTTACTCAACATGGAAAAGGTAGTAAAAACATTCATATACAGAATTTTAATATGCTTATTAATTTAATTTCAGTGCTCTTAAAGTTAAGAAGAAAATGCTATTCATTGTGGAGAAAAAAAGTTAAAAAAGCAAAGCAGGAGCCTATTTGAAATTTGTAACAGGAAGGAATGTTCATGAAAAAATACAACGAGGATTTTATATAATTTTTTTTATAATTTCTACAAGTATACTGAGAGCTTTTTTGGCATCATGTCTGTCTGTAGTAGCCACTATACAGTATTTCTGCAATGCATTTAGCTGATTTGGCCCTCTTGTAAACAAGGACAAAACTCCTTTAATAATTTTTCTGCTGCTCTTACATCCTGTTGCATCTCTTCCTTCTATTTATCTAAATTACTGTAACATTAAATTCTCTATGGCATTTCAAATAATGACTAATATAAAGCAATATGCAATTTTGTCTATAAATTCTAACTACCCCACATGTAAACAGGGTGGTTACACATTTGTTTTTCTAAGTATCTCATAAATTACATTGTTTCTCAGAACAGAAATTTATCACATTAAACTGCTACTACTGGCACACCTGTTCTATAGCTAATGTCATAATGTCTCTTAATCCAGGTCTTGCAAACATGGAGGTTTTTACAAGTGCTACGTTTTCCTTTATTTTTTTAGAATGAAAAGACATTAAAAAAAGAATGGTTAGGTAGTATTCTGTATCTAAGTGGGTTGTCAGTATGTAAATTTTTGCTTTTCCTGCATGTATATTCATGCACTTGAGACTGGCAAATTTTTATCTCATTAGTGTGCACAGGGAATAACATTAGGACGCCCTCTTTTATTTTTCCTTTCTTCTTTCTCACATCATCTGTGCTGAGATAAAAACAAAGGTACACACCTTATAATATCTGTTTCTGTCAATATCAGTATTTCTGGAAAAATACTTGGGGCCTCAAAGCAATGGATGTAGGAATATACATACAAAAAGATATCTCAAAGAACAGAATTTCAGCCAGTTTCAGGAAACTCAACATATAGAGCAAAAAAAGGCTGAGTGCCTGCACTTGTGGATGTTGAGATGATAACTATTCTCAGCTGGTTGCTGGAGATGCCCATCTAGTTTAGCTGCAGTTCACTGTGCTTGCAGTGCCTGGTGTTCCAGCCAAAGGCACAAGAGCCCCTGAGAACTCAGCAGCTGAAGGACACGTGTACTTGGATGCACAGAGAAGTTATTTTTGACTGAGGATCAGAATCTCTTGCTGGTGTGCTCTGATCCAGAAGAAGAACCAACACCAGCACATTCAACAGGGACAGCAGGGCCTGGGATGGCAAGTGTGGGCTGAAGTGAGTATAAGAAGAGCTGGAAGGAAGGACAGGGCTCTCAGACTCACAGGATACTCTCAAACCAGAAGAAGGTCCTTGGCCAGACAAGGACCAGATGAATCCCTACCAGCAAACCCCACCTGGCAAGTGAGTGCACTGCAATCCTGTCCTCACAGCCCTGCCTTCTCAGCTGCCTGTGTTCAGGGTCAGCTCTGAGATAGTGGAGCTGTGACCTTGGATCAGCCTCTGTGAAAACTGCTACTTTGGAGGAAATACTAAAAAAGAAGTTAAAAAATACCTGAGAAACTCATCTGGGTCTGTACCCACTGGACCTGCTGCTCAGGCCCTTGCACTTGGTCCTGCTTTAGCTACATTGCTTTTGATACAGTTCCCTACCCTTTCTTCCCCTGCTCTCCATTTCATGGTCATCAGCTTTAACTTAGCACTTTCACTAGTATATTTGGAGCTCTTGGCAATTAAATTACTTACTGTAAAACTTGATGCTAAGTGCTTGCTGGTGAAGAAGATGGGAACCTTGCAGTATCTTACATATTGATATCACATTATAGCAGGGATATCACATCTGTTACTATGTGTGGTTGATGGATCATCTTGATATAGGGCTTTGGGATATTCCCAAGCATGCCAAAACTTGATCTTTCAGATCACCAGGATGAGTCTTCCAACCAGACAAGGAGGTGACAGTGAATATTAAACAGGGCAGCAAAGATGTTGTGCTATTGACAAAGAAAACCCTGGAATTTCTACAGAAGTGATAACTGCTGAAAGGATCAGGAGAGTTGGTACATTGTCCAAGATCACCAATCCCAAGTTAGTCAGAACTTCAGAGGTTTAGTTGGCTCAAAGGGAATTTTTATACACATATCTTCTATACATATTTTCTCTACACATATCTTCGGATCCAGAGCTCCTTCTACACCGAGAACTAAACTGCACCAGAGTTTGTTTCTGCTGTCTATATTGTGAAATTGTTTGCACAATTCCTGGTGTGGTTTTGCCCCATTTCAGCCACCACAGTCCCAGACAATACTTGGTCACATTTAGTGCATAATACAGGCCAGAAAGAATTCAAACAGGCAATTGGGTTGCATGCAAATGGGTTTAGAGATGAAAGAGTTTAACCACATGGATGTGAAATGTGCCTTGCCAGCTGGACTCAGGAATAAATAATGGATACCACCCATTTGGTTTACTAATAGAATGATTTTTTTCATCATTTGAAAACTCTGCCCAGATGCCTCCTTTGTGAGCCTGCTGCTGATGCAAAGTGAAGCAATTAATCTTTTCACCCTCAAGTATGTGATGAGCAATATCATCTTTTCAAAAAGTCTGGATGCTCCAAAGCACTTGAGCAACAGAGCTCTCTACTGGTTGTGGTTCTGACTTGTGGTAAACAAATAAAATTCAACTTGACTGAGACCAGAAGATAGTAAGCCAATATCTAAAGAGGATTAACAGTGACAAACTTTAATAACAGTTTCTGAATTACTGTGCTCAAGTTCCTTAAATCCGTAGCAATTTTCTAGTCTCCTCTATTCTTTGATATAGTAGCAAATAGCTATTAGGAGCTTTGACCTTGAAATGTTTTTACATGGGTTTTGATATTTTAAGGTAAGATATTTACCTGTGGCAGAGGCAGGTTCTGATTGGAATCTCCTTCCTGCCCTGAGAAATTCAAGGAAAAGGACTGCAGGAGAACTGAACTGTGCAACTTCAGGGTATGATGCTAAACACTGGTCTGGAGTAACAGACCTCTCAACTTTTCACTGAACATGTGCTGATGCAGAAAGATGAAAACGGAAAGAAAAGGTGGCTTTGACATCTTGAACAAGAACTCAAAAGCCTTGTTTTGTTGCTCAAGGCCAAGCCAAGGTCCTCAAGCACAAAGCACAGTGGCACTGTCAGTGCTGCCAGCTTCTAACAGGCTCATGCTGTTCTTGAAGGGCTCACAGTGACTGGAGGTAAAAGAACATTGTGAGCTTTAAAGAAGTTGAGACAACAGTAACTCATTGTTCTCTTTCTGGAGAATAACTCCAGTGGTATTGGAAGTGGTGAATCAAATTAGCCCTTTTCAAAGTGTAAGAACTTGGTTTAAGCATTGAAAAAGGACCCTACAAAAGGGTGCTGTACTTGATAATTAAATGAAAATGCACAGGAAAACCTCAAGACAGCAGCCAGCCTAATTTACAGACATCCCTACATGTAGTCTTGGATTTCATAGAGACAAAACATTGCTCAGGATTGTAGTCTTATCCCAAACAATGGAAGGAGTGGCTAAGTTCACCAGAGCAGAAAAATCCCTTCCATAACTTATAAACAGTCTGTCAGAAAAGTTGTGGTCGTGTGGCACATGAAGAGGCAAAGCCCAAGAGGATTTAGACAAATCTGAATCACACTGCTCATAGCTCTCTAGCCCCAGTCAGTGTAATTTCCAGCTTTGTTAAATTATCTCAGAACTTGATTATTTGGAAAGACCAGCGGGTGATCAATCTTCTCAAAGTGAAGTTTCCATATTTACCTATATAAAGCACCAGGACAAAGAAAAGTCTTTTTTGAAAAAGAGATTTTTGAAATATTTGCAGTAAGCATACATTCATATGCATGCATATAAATTTATAAACAATAAGTGTATGGATTTCTTCAGATAGATATTTAACTTTTTTACATTGATGGATGTACAGGTTTTCTCATACATATGCCATCCTTCATATGCCATTTATAGCTTCACATTTCTTACAGTTTTACATGTCACATGCTTGCCAGTTCTGATGCACAGATTAATGCAAAATCAACCGTCTAAAAAAGAGATAAATCAGGCATCAACCACATAAACTCTGCCAAGGAACAAGGTAGTCTTGGAGGAGAAGGAGTTTGTTTCCTTTTCCCCAAATACCACAACTCTTGCACTGAATCCTGACTGCTTAAATACCTTGTTTCTGATTATATGCTTAGAAAAGGAGTGCTTCTGCAATTAAAGAAGTAATTTTGTTAGGCATTAAATAAACTTAAACCCTGTCAATGGCATGTGTTGCTGGAAAGCTACCAATTCAAATCTCTCTGGGACACAGATGCCTACATTTCTCCAGACTTCTCCCTTAAATCTCAAAGCTGATGCTCCCACTCTCACTCTGAAATCGTGGCAAACCCCCCCAAGCTCTACCAAATGCACAAAGCTCCCTTTGTTGAACAGTGAGTGAGAGAATGGGTTGTGCCAGGTGTTGACTGTGTTCTTTAACACCACTCACAAAGAGACACCTGCACCACGGTGGTGATGGCAAAGAAAATAAAGAGCAATGTTGATAAAGAACAGCATTTCCTCTAACGACTGTGCTGTGGAAGGAACAATCCCTTCGAGCAGCTGGCAAGGGGAGTTTATGAGAGGAGCACACAGCATTAGGGCATTGGCTCCTGGGTTCTCCTGTTCCAGGTACTTACATGGCTCCAAAGTGATGATCAGCTGTGCCAAGGGTAACGTTACAGCTCTGGCTGAGCTGCTCCAACAGCTTGTAGCTACAAAAAGAAGTGACTTGTTATTGCTCTATTCCTGGCAACAAATTCCTCACTTGCCTCGAGCTCTGGAACTTTTCCCCTCACATCGTAAAATGATTTGATTAACTAACCCAGGGAAAATATATTCCTGGTTTTGGTGGTTGTTTCTCTGTTGTTTTTGAAAGCTGAATCAAGGTGCAGAATTTGATGATTTTCAGAGTCTGTGCAAAGAGGCAGGTGAGACCATGTGGCAAGAAGCAAGACAGGAGGAAGAGCAGGACCTTCCCATTTCAGCCCAGCAAGTCCTTGAGGGGCTTGAATTTGTGGTTAGAGATCAGTGCTCAGAACTAAAAAAATTGAGCATCTAAATAATGAACATTTTACTGTTGATTTCATTCAGTGCTGCAAACACAGTCCTGTGCAGGCTGAAATATCTGATACTCTCTATTGCATCTATATCTGTAGAGACCTACTCTGAGCAATCATAAAGAAATCACTAAGGATATAAACATATTCCAGTTACAAAAAATTTGGGATCCAAACTGAGCCTTAAAACAGTCACATGAACTGCACAGAGGCTTTGCTCTGAAAATCCAAACCCCACAAATATTCCTTTGCATGCCTTACCAGCAGGAGAGTCTTTTGAAGTAGTTATACCCGGATCAAAAAAAAAAATTATGGTTTCTTCAACATTTCAAAGGAAAATTTAGTTTTATTAAGGTTAACATGTCTTCTCAGAAATCAACTAATCTTTCCGTGGCTGAAAAATTACCTAAAAATTATAAACCATTTAAGTACTTTTTATCTCTACGTTACAATAACTCAGATGATTTCGAATCTGCAAAAATTTCAATATTGATTAAATCATGCAGATTTTATTTTGTTCTGTTTTGTGTCTGTATCTAATCAGATACAGCTGTCAGATCTATTCATATTTTATGTTACACCGCAGAAACTCCTGTGAAATGCTGGATTTTACTAAGAAGGGGAAAATTTTGTAGGCGAAATTAAGAAAAGAGAGTTTTCATATTTTCATGAGTTACTTTTTAAAATTTGGAGTGAAAATCTGAATAAACACAACCTCCACTAGATTACAACATTCTAGTAAAGTTTTATTGCCTGTTCATATTTCTGTTTCCTGAACATGAAATCTGCCATCATCTAGAAGACAAAAACTCATAAAAATAAAAGGAGATGCACAAATAAAAGCCCTATGAATACATAATAAAATAACTAACATTACTATCCCAAAAAGCATGTGGGACATTTTTTCCTTTTAGGAAGAGACACCCATCAGGTATCACACCATAATGGATGGATCAGTGTCATCATTTGGTGACAATTGTCCGTAAACTCCAAACATTTATTCTATTTTCATATGTGTCATTGAGGGAATTTTTTTTTCTGTTCTACAAAGACTCTGTTTAGGGGATACAGATATCTGATTATCATTGTTTCATTACTTTACTACTTTTGTATGATTTTTTCTGGGAAAACATTACTGATGCCAACCTATCTCATGAAGCAATTTCCTGATTAGTACTTTTATGTAAAAACAGTGTGCTGGTGTGTAGACTGGGGAAACAGTCATTGCATCTTGACAATCAATCATCCAAATTAAAATAAGCCAACTTCATTATTGTCTGAGAAAACAAAAAGTAATTAAAAATGAAATATTTAGATAACAATTGTAGTAAGTATCAAGAGCCTCTTATTTTTTCTCTACTGAGTTCTATGATAGAAGACAGAAACAGAGCAGATCAATTTTTTCCACAGCAATTTCAATCTACTTTTATAATTAAATCAAAGATAGATTTCCCCATTAGCACAACTATTGCAGTACCCAAGTAATTATGAATAATCAGCCAAGGATATTCTTTACTGATTTTTCTTGTGCATCATTAATTATCTGAAGTGACAGGGCTAACATAATTTCTATCATGAATAAACAACTAGAGGAAACATGGAGGAAGTCAAGTACAAATAATAAGGAGATGGCCACTCTTGGAAAATCAGAGCAATCCTGGAAAATGTTAATAGCTGTTCTATTTAAATGAAGCTGCATGTGCTTGCAAGACATTAAAGCTTGTGATATGTTGCATATCATTAATTCTCAGTGAAAGCGTAGGTGGAATTCATACCTAATTCAGTGCAATTTTCTGCCAGTTAATGGCCCTGAGAATCAAACATTCACAAATGCAAATGGGAGATTTTCCAAACCAATACTCTATGGGCTTTAAGAACAGGCTTTTACAGAGAGTAGAAAATATACTCAAGCAATATTCCTTTATGTTAAGTGTGATCTGGTTTTTACATTTGTAGTATGATGCTCTCTTCTGATGATTTACTGTATTACATATGAATTTTAAAATATTTATCAATTTGATACATTTTGTTGAATGGATAAATAAGTACAAAAATGGCCAATGTGGCTGGATTTCCTTTCTATGCTTGTGTTCTTTTTTGGCTCTAATTCCATTTTAAGGTCAGAAATATGATTTAAGGATTCACCCATGGTACTACTATGGTTTTGAAAAAAAATCAGTAAATATTTCCTTTTCTATATTTTTGAGAACGTGACACCAAAAGAATACTTTCTCTCACCTTGTATGTAAGAACTATGAATGAGAGGTTGATTGAGATTTAAAACAATATTTTCTTTACTCTCTGTTGGAAAATATGTTAGTGCATTTTTATAGCTTTCAGTAACTTATACATAGTCCTTCTGATGCTGATGGTGCTGGACATTAATCAGTGCTGCCAGCTTCTGCTGAGAAGATATTGAGCCTGGCTGCTTCAAAGGGTCACGTTTCAGTGTCCTCTGTTGTATTTAAAAAACCTGCAGCAACAAAGGGAAATTCCCAAAAATGAAACAACAATTGCAACAATTTCTGACAGTTTTTCAGAGCAGTTTCTTTCATGTCTCTCTGTTGTTTGGGCATCCACTGAGGAGCAGACATCTGCCTTGAAATCACCTTTTTCTGGTCCAAACCAGAGAACTCAATTCACTGACTGGCTGAAAAGCAGCTTTGCAGGAAAGGATCTGGGAGTCCTGGTGGACAACAAATTGGACACGAATTGGGTCAGCAGTGAGCCCCTGCAGCAAATAAAGCCAACCATGTGTTGGGCTGAATCAGCTGAAGTGTAGCCAGCAGGTCAAGGGAAGTAATTCCCCCTCTGTATTCTGCAGCTGTTACACTGCATCCCTGTGTCCAGTTCTGGGCTTCCCGGTGCAAGAAAAAACATTCATATATTGGAATGAATCCAGTAAAGGGGTTACAATAATAATAATAAGAGGGCTGAAAAACAAATAGTTGATCAGCACATGCTCTTTAGACTCCCTCGGGGTGACTCAGTCACTTAAACATAGGCCTGTAAACGGTTTTAAGTGCCCCAGAGTATGTGACACACCCTCACAGGCTCCCAGTCTGACATGGTCCTGGGAAACTGGCTCCAGGAAGCCCCTCTTTGAGCCCCGGGGTTGGAAAAGGTGACCTCCGAGGTCTCTTCTGACCTCAACCAATCTATGGGAGACCCCTTCACTTCTGAAGCTTTGGGGTGACTGAATCCAAACACTGTTCAAGTTGTTTGATGACTGCATTACTGCCTGACTGCTGTCAACCCAGCCAAGCTGCTCCTGCATCCAGCAGCGCAGCTGAAATGCTGGAGCACTTCCAAGAGTTCTGTTTGTACAGGAAATACCTTTGCCTGCCAACCCGAGCAGTTCTGATAGCACTGGCACACTGCTGCATTCATGGAGACAAAGGAATAAAGTGCTTAGTCTCTGCAAGCCTCAGTAACAAGAAAAATGGGACTCTTGAACATGGATATATTGAATTCAGTTGCACTCTAGAGCTTCTGAAACACCAAAACTTTCTTTTTACTAGTGAGCATCAATATGTTATTTATATTAAATGAAAGTTCTCTCTTATGAATACAAGAGGGAGTTTGAAACACACTAGTACAATAAAATCCACCAAACTGGACACAGCTGAACAATTGCCTCTGCCTAGTAGCTTTTAAATGTAGAAATATCTTCCTTTATGCTTTGCCAATGTTAAAAGATTCAATTATTTACAAGTTCTGAAGAGGCAATGTTGTTAACAAGGTGATGATCATTTAAACTTTTTACATATGAAAATGTCTTTTCATTGTTAGGGAGACAACTGCTTCCATAATTCCCATTCATGAGCGTCCTGTGCATGTTTTCCAAGAAGTATAACCAAATAGGAATGAAGTGGATAACCCTGTTGGATACATAAGCATTCAGGACTAATCTGAATTGCTCACACATTGATATGTAGTGTCCCTACAAATCCTCCACAGTGTCTCAGGCAAGGACTTGCCTCTTCTTCCTTTGGGAATTGATTTTAAGCTGGGGCTCTCCCACCTGTTCCAGGAAGGCACCAGCATCATGTCATCCATGTGTAATGACCAACAGCCTTGTTGAGGCTCCTAAGTACCCTGAGGTGTCTCAGCTGGCACTGAAAACCTGTGTTTAAATAAATTAATTAGGCCTGTAGGCATTATATAGAGATCTTAATGCTGACCTGAACACCCCCCCAGTCAGCACTATTCCATCAAGCACAATAATACTGCCATCAAGTAGCTTCCAACTCAACAGCAAATTCATTTTTTTCAGAACAGATCAAGCAACAAAGTGCATCTTTTGAGGAAAATTCAGCATCTTTAAGAGACTGACAAAAAAATTTTTTTTCAGGTCAAATAAAGGTCCTGTGAATCATCTGCACAAGTTCAAGATGAAATTAATATCCTTAAGAAAATGCAGTTTAGGCAGATTTGATCTACTAGATGCTCTTCCTCTTAATTTTGAATAATGACTTTCTGTAATCTCTCCTCAGTAATGCTTAGTTCCTACTCCCAATTATTTTGGCCAAAACATCAATGCTTGTAAACAAGCATGGGTCAACTTCTTTGCTTATCTTAAAATTTATCACAGGCCCACTGTTATACAAATATTTTGTATTGATAATGGCAAAGAACTAATCTTCCATTAATTTTTTTTCATCATTCTTGATCTAACTAATTAATTTCATTCACAAAATTTCCTCTGTATTGCAACCTTACTTCTGAAGCTTGCTTAGTTCAGGCAGTTAATATTTAAAACATTTATTCTTCTGAAATTTTGAATGGTTATTCCTTTATAACTTCTAGTGAATTCAACAGAAAACAGCTCTGAAAAAGGCTAGAGATCTTTATTCACAGTACACAGTCCTGCATACTGAACAATTACTTGTACATTGGACATGAGAAATCTTTAATAAGAGCTACAGCCAAGAATTGCCTTTTTTTCTGCACTGATTGAAAAAAGAAACCTACAACCAACTCAGCTGCAGCTTTTTATACTGAATCTACATATCTAAGTGTAGAACAGTCAGCACACATTTCACATTTACATAGGAACCTTTAGAAAAGACTGATACTGCAGGCAAGCTGTAATTTCTAAGCATAGAAAGAAGTTGGAAAAATAAGCATTTTAAGTTTACAGTTCTTTGCAGAATCTGCCAGTTCTGTATTACATTGTTTTAGTTCCATTACTATGAATGATAAATGACATTTCTCTCAGAATTCAGTATCTGCAAAAGCACAGACCTCACATAGATACCATTGCGTGGGAATGCCATAACACTGCAGTGTTTGTAGTGGCTTAAAGGACTTTAACAATCACAATATATTTCTGGTGACCTGCCAGTTGTAAGGTTTTAACCTTGCACTACCAATTAGCTGGTTTTTATCATGTACTGACTTCATTCTAAAAGGAAAATATTTTGGGAAATGCCTAAGGTATAACTCTTAGCTGTTTACTAACAATACTGCAATCCTGTTTTCACTGTCTAGTGCACAATTGACAGAATAAAATTTAAAAAGGAAGATTTCAAATTGTATTTACAAGGAACTTGACAACAATTCTCACCCACCAGTTATGGAGTAGCCAGTTTTGACAACATGAATATGCCCCTTTTGTTCAGTGTCACGTGGGACTACACACACTCCTTTGTCTGTTTTCAGAATCTCCAAAATGCAACTGTTTCCTGTACAACACAACTAATGAGGAAAGAATAACTCCGGAAAAAAATACAGGAAGAAGAGGCTGCAAAATCTTCCCAAACTCTTTGTATCTTTTTGTCAGTAGGTGAGGATTTGCATCTTAGTGAAACAGTCTGTAAGACCTGTTCAGATCTTTTAATTCCAGACTCCTTGCCTCTGGCATATAATTACATCAAAGTAATTCCAGAGTTACAACCAAATGTAAGTAGACCTGATGAAGCAGTTTTACCCCAACCATCATTTTATTTTCTCACTGTGGAAAAAAAACCCCAAACATTCTTGCTCATCAGGAAATGTTCTGGAATAATGTAGAAATATTCATCTCCCCTCAAAAAAAAAATTTAATTATCCCAAATTTTATAATGAACAAGAAATGTAATCTGGATTAATATAATCTTAGGTACAGTATACATTAGCTTTTCCATATTTATATTTTCTTATATTTGGCTAAAAGTCTGATGATTGCACACTATTTTTTTAATAGTGAGGACTTCTGCCTTGCTATGTATGAAATACCATGGATACACTCCCTCCCTAGATCCAGGAGGCATTTTTAGCCTTCTGTCAAGTCCTTCATAATTTTTTTCCATTAGCCATATAAACATTCCTGCATAATATAATTCATTATTCTCTGCATTCTTCCTCCTTCTTTTATTTTCCTGCTCTAAACCACTTTCACAAACTAAAAATAAATATCTAAACAAAAATGTGCTAAATGTCTTAAAATTTAAAAAGTCACGTAATAGCAAAAACTGTCAAATGAAAAAACCCCCTCCTAATCCTGAAACACACATGCAAGGCTTCTCAGATTGTGCTACTGAAATCAAAACTGTTCAGCATTTGCCATATTTGAAAGTAAAGCAGTAAGTTTTCTCCTGTCCTTGATGTATCTTAAAAAAAATAATCATTTTTTAAAAAGACCCAAGAAGAGAAACATATAATTGTCCACTGCCACAGAATGTAAATGTCCCATTACTTTGTCCTGAACTTCATCTCAGTCCCAACTGCTGCTGGATCTTGGGTCACTCCGATGTGAGAGGCAAGTGTTCCATGTCTTTCAGGACTTTTGTATTCCAAAATTTATTGCTTCTAATAGAAGGAATAGCCACTAATTAGTGTTCTCCTCTAGAGTCTGAAATACTCCTGTGTTGATATTCTAGAAACACCCACTCAACTACTCAAAGTAAATCTTTAGTGTAACACAGCACCATCTTCAAGGGAGCTACATGGAAATACAACTTGATTTCTCTTCTTGAGAATGCACAATGTATCACTACGAATTCTGCTACACAATGCTGCTCTTTAATAATTTATTGGAGTCTCTGAGCTTTGGGTAAGCTGACAAATTTAATATGGAAGCACTGCTCAAGTGTTGAATAAACATGAGCTAAAGGATTTTTCTAAATAAGCAAAACTGCTGCACAAGAGTGGTCCAGGGCAGACTGGATTTTTTCAGTAATTTTAGTGACAGCAACACTATTTTTGGTACTAGTTTATTCAGTAGATTAGATAATATACTACATAAAACATACCTACATTTATCAAATCACCCCTGGATTTCATTTTACAACTCCTAACTTAAGCTACATAAGTGGATAAACAACTGGGCTAATACAACACCAAATTTCAGACTGTTGGAGCTTGTGACAAGTAAAATGTAAAAGCAAAGGGGAAAAAAAAAAAAGACCACTTTGTCCATATTTTGACACCTTTTGTCATCTCATTGTTTATCTCTCTTTCCAAGGCTTTTAGAATATGAAGAAATGCAATGTCTAACTGTTGGTTTGGTTTTTTCTACAGCTCTTTGTATGATCTTTCCAGTGACCATTTGCTCCTATCATTTATTTCTTATCTTTTAGCGACTCATTGAAATAAATACATCTTACAGTATCACTGCTTAGTTTCCTTAAAAAACCTTGATAAAGCTTTGATAAGGGTGTTTTTTAAATCTAAGCAGTCAGATCACCCTTTTTGTGTGTTTATTAACACCTTTAGGAGCTGCAATAGATGTGTGAGACAGGATATCCCTTTATCAGAGCCACGTGGGCTCTACCCAAGAACATTCAGGCACCCACTAAAACTATTATTTGTTATAGTTTCTATTGCTTTCTTAAGGCTTACAGACCTG
Organism: Calyptomena viridis; assembly: GCA_013390005.1. NCBI lineage: Eukaryota > Metazoa > Chordata > Aves > Passeriformes > Eurylaimidae > Calyptomena > Calyptomena viridis. Next base: position 50,310 of record WEIV01009748.1, read on the forward strand.
CCCTTGAGATCTCTGATAGAATTCCTTTCCTAAATAAAATAACAGCCAATGCTGCAGTTCCTCATTGGCTCTCCTGTTATAAGAGACACTGTGAAGAAAAACAATTTAAGGAAAAAATACAACTATGTGATAAAGTTCCCAAATATACACAGAAAAAAACCCACAGAAAAAGGTTTGGCACAATTTTATTTTTTTCTGAATACTTAGATGCACTTCTGCCATCTGCTCAATAAATGCCGTGCACAGATCTACAGTCACACCTTAGAGACAACTCTGGGAAAAAGTGACTTAAAAAGGCTCCTGAGAATATTCTGCTCTTTCTTTGGAGAAAAAGATGAGCCAGGGTGTGTGGCTTTCATGCATAAATGTCACTGAAGTGACAGGGAAATTAGGAGTTTCACTTGGAAGCAAAGGCAGAGGATGGAGAAAGCAACTTTTTTTCTCTTATATCTTTATGCATCACACTGGAACCACATAAAGTATGTGGATGGATCCTTTGGAGAAATGACTTTTTGGAGGTAAAAGCAGTACTACCAAGGAGTTCTACTGAAATGGATGCTTTTATTCTGGAATGAAAGTACTCATGAAGGAAATATAACAGGCACTTGAATAACACAATAAAGCTTCAACTTATTACTGCTACTTTGAAAACTTTCAGAACCTTTCCATTAGCGAGTTAAAGGCAGAATCAGAAGACTTTGTCCTAAGTAAAATACGTGGAGCAGACATGAAATTCCAGGGGGATGGAAATGTCACCAGCTCTATGTGATCTCCAAGGGGTCCCTGTGCCTTGGAAAACAGCTTTGCTTATTCAGCTCTTAATGCTAAACATTGTCTCAGCTGGTGGATATACTGTGCTTGAGCACAACACTGGAGATGTGCCTATGGAGAGGAACAGAAACATGTGCTTTTTAGAAATGTGTGAAGTAGATATTGGTAAAATATTAACAACAATCTCTTTCTGGATGATACTAAACGGGATGATTTTTAAAGGCTGCAAGAATGAGGACAGGAGTGAACTGCTTGGTTTTTTTTTTTGTCTTCCCATAGTGTTAAGCTGCACGAGAGGAGGTTTAGGTTGAACATCAGGAAGAATTTCTTCCCAGAAAGGGTGATCAGACATTGGAATGGGCTGCCCAGGGAGGTGGTGGGATCGCCGCCCCCGGGGGTGTTTGAGGAAACACTGGTGTGGCGCTGAGTGCCACGGACTGGTTGACACGGTGGCGTTTAGTCATAGGGTGGGCTCGATGATCTCAGGGCTCTTTTCCAAACTAAACAACCCCATTAATTTGTAATTTCGGGATTCGGGGACTCAGCGTTCCCCGACTCCCTCAGCTCTGACCACGCCCCCTCAGCGCTGGCCCCGCCCCTCCCAGCAACGCCTCGCTTCCCCCGCCCCGCCCCTGTNCTAGGGGGCGTTCCCTGTGGTCAGGCGCCAGGGAGCGGAGCGGAGCTGAGCTCTCATCTCGATCCGCCGTGTCTCCGCGCTGCGCTCGGCGCTCGGTTGCTCAGGTCTGCGGGAGCGGCGTGAGGGCGATGCTTGGAGCCGCCGCCGCCGCCGCCGCCGCCTGAGG